>VDFB02096877.1:0-15569 GCA_007258455.2 Sequoia sempervirens
CGCGTCATAAAAAAAACAAGAGGAATTTCGAATGACAGTTAAAAACCCACGAAAAGCCCTCGAAATTTTTTATTTTTCAGAGACCCACGAATTTTTCTAGAGCCATGAAAAATTCCAAAAAAAATTTCGAAATTTTAACCCTTCAAAAAAATCTTCGAAAATTTCAGAGAAGATTTTATCAAATTTTTAATTCAAAAAATACTGAAAAAATCTTGAACGATTTTTATGATTTAAAAATTCGATTTTGAGCAATTTGCCTCTGATACCATATTACACAGGTAATTGGTAAATAATCGATGTATTAAACAATGAGCAAGACACTCAATAAATAGTTTACAAGATTTACAAGAAACGGAAAGTTTCTAAAAAGAAACTCCAGATAAGATCGGAGACGATCTTATCACTAAATTACAATAAATTACAATATTGAGCATTAATAAATAAATAAAATAACATTATTTTAATACGCCCTTCTCACTCTTTATCATCACTTTTCTAAATCCGAGTTCTTTCTTTTTAGAGTGCGAATTCTTCTATTTTCCGGAGAGCATTTCAACATTGGCTGAGAGTCATTTTCTGATCACTGTCATCACATTTTATGAGTTCACAATGAAAAGTTGTGTTTACCCTTCAGCTGTATATCTTTAGTAAGAGTTCAATTTCTAAGAAGAAGTTAGAGTCTAGTTAGAGAGTTTGCTGGAGACCTAAAGCGCTGCAAAAACAATCAAGTCCATCATCATTGCGAAAGGCTCAAACCAGGCATGGTGTTTCTTCTTTCATGTTCTAGAACGTATTTCTTGATATAAACCTGAAAGTGTAATTACTAAATGTGCATAGATAGGGAATTGCATTGAGTTCAATACTTCAATTTGGATGAATAGAGAAGTAGTTCTATGTTGCACCATGTAAGTAATTTACTTGAAGGAAAGGTTATACATGTTTTCTGAAGTGTATACCTGTTTGCATTAGTGTGTGAATTGCATTAAGGTTAGAGATGCATTAATGTGTGAATTGCACTATATGTATGATCTCCATATAAGGAGTATATGTTTGAAGTAGTTGCTAAATACTAGGATGGAAATGAAGGCATTAAATTAAGCAATGATCATAGCTTAAGTTATTAGATTAACTTAGTTAAGCTTATGAAACTCCTAAGATGAAGGTGTCCAGAATAGGAGAGGATTTTGAATTTACTTGTTATGCTGTTTCATTTCTAGTAGGTTAGTATGATTGTAGGATGTCTGGGGTACGTAATATCCACTAAAGGACAAACCTATGCGTAGAGTAAGGAAGCCTTAAGGCAAATCGGCCCGAGTAGTGTTTATGATAGATGACCTTCATTCGAAGCATTGAATGAGAATACTTTGGCCAAAGTAGTGAAATGTACAACATCTACTTAGGTGTGAGATAGTTGAGACTACACTGTCAGTTCATTGTGATCCTTGTACTAGTTCGAGATTGTGAAATAACAAGGTTCTAGTTGTGTAGGACACAACACTATGCTTAGTTGGTAATCGTTAAAGGATGCCCTACCAATCTCTTCTTCGAAGGGAGGGCCATCTATTTAACGATAGGTGTGCGGGGGACCACATTATAAGTCTGTGGTTGGCAGAAAAGCGCCCAAATGATGTTTCTCCTCCACATCAAGTGGCTGATGTACCAAGATTTGAAAGGACGGACTCCTAGACCTTCTTACTTCTATTTGTTCGAAAGCTCTTGAGCTATGTATGTAATTGTATTACTTTTGTATTCTGATTTATATTTGCAATGAAAATGGAATTCATGTGGAAATATATTGTAACTTGTATGCATTTATCAATGAAGAAAGGAGAAATTTTATTGTAATGTCTTTGTTACTTGTTACCTTTATATGTTTGGAGTAAAATTGGAAAAAAAATTAATTTACGCAACGGATAGGGTGAAGTCGTTACATGATCCTCTTTGTTAGGAAGGCCTTTTCTAGACATTTCTTTATTCTCTCAACACTGTCAAACACATCTAGATTCTCAACCCTTCCTATGGCCTAGGCAACTTATATGTTAGTTTTCTTTCTATCAAGTTCCTTTTGTAATGCCCCTAACAAGGTGTTAGCTCAAATTCACTAATTTTTTTTTACAATCACTCAAATCCTAGCTCTTTTTTATCACCAAGTTCCCAATGCAGGCAAGGTGAAAGCATACACAGTCTAGAATGAAGACAAAGAAATTAACCAAAAAGATATTGGTGGCTAGCCAACCAAATTGCATAAAATACAAATTCATAGAATCAATCAATGCCAAAATGGTAGATAATGATACGCAAATTCCAATCAAGCCAAACTAGTTGATAACAAGTGAAAAAATACATCAATGCCAAAATGGCAGACTTATCACTTGATTTCAATACACACCAAGCTGACAGACAATATACCAAAAATAAAGGGGTCCAACAGATAAATTAAACAAGATCTATTAAAATGAAAGCAGGGACAGAGCAGCGAACCATATAGGATCTTTAATAGATATAACCAAACTTCTGGCAGTCAACTATGCAATTATTATAAAATTGGATTCAAGAGAGAAAACTAAAACTACAATGATAATTTTGCAAAACTAAATAATTGTAAAGCATTGTACTAGAATCATGAAATTAAATTGATACCTTTGATATGATGCTGGAGCCCAAATTGAATTGCTAAAGTATTGCTAAAAAGAGATATGGATGTTCTTGCAAGCTTCACGACATACTCTGAGAACATAACTAATAGAAATGTCTATTGTAGTGGACTGTATAGCAGGGAATTCATGTTGATTATCAGCCAATAATAGGCTGTATTTCATTTCCAGATCTCACACCCTCTTTCCACATGGTGTATGGCCAGGGAAATAAAGTTGGTATGGCTCAACATAGTAGTATAGCCAACATAGTCATTATTAAAATCTAATCAGAAGCAAATATAGTTCATTCAATAGTTGGTACAACCCTCCTAGATTTGTATAGCCTGCTAAAATCCCCTTAAAATTTACAATCGTGTTTGGAAAACTGTATGTCTAGATTTGTTTGATGAAACTGGACTTGTATGGCCCTCTCAATCTGCAACAGAGAAAGCTAAATAGTATGGAGACAAAGTCAAAAA
Source organism: Sequoia sempervirens (assembly GCA_007258455.2). Classification (NCBI taxonomy): domain Eukaryota; kingdom Viridiplantae; phylum Streptophyta; class Pinopsida; order Cupressales; family Cupressaceae; genus Sequoia; species Sequoia sempervirens. Next base: position 3,116 of record VDFB02096877.1, read on the forward strand.
TTAGTCATGCTAAAAACATTTTTGATTGACCCAAAAAGATGGTATGGACTAGCAGGTATGGTATGGCCTCTTGGAAACTTGTGTGGTAGGGCTTGCAAACTAATGAGTCTCACTAGAAATACTGAAAAAATAATATCAATATTATCATATCATCATTCAACTGCAAATCATTGAAAACTACATACCAAAATCGGAAAATCCTTCACTGAAATCAATAACTAGATATTTAATTCCTCAATCAGCTGAAGCACAATGGCAATCCTTGTGTGTCATTGTCATGCCCCCGCAATTGTAATCCTAAGTCTTGGCCAACTACTATAGTGAAATTAATTAAATTAATAAAGTCAACTTAAATTCTCACAGGTGGCCGAGCTTAGTCTATATACATATACGACATAATCAAATTAGTGTCTAAAGAAGAATAGTGCAGTGATCAAATGAGACAAGAAAACATATCAATAAGGAGCGATGGGTATCAGAAAAGTCGTGGTTATCATCAGTAACAAGTACAGTGAACAGGAGCAGTGATAAGAATTAGTTATATATAAACAGCCACCTTATATTAGTATGGGCTTACTTTACCTTATCATAAAGGCAGCGATTAGAATTAGTTTATACAAACAGCAATACTATGGGCGGACTTGAATATATGAACCAACTTTACAAAATAGCAATCAAGCTTATGTTAAATGATGGCAGCGATTAAACATATGCGATTAGATTTGAAGTACAATAACAGCGCTCAACTTGTGAGGGACGTATCCCTTAGCAATGGAAAGCTACAGTGGAAAAGCCATGCCTTTTCCCCTCCTCGTGGATATAAAAGGAGACCCATTTAAAGTAGGGGATCATCAAATCATGGAAGAAGAAATAAATAAGAAGTCTGGAACATATTTCTGAGTGCAGCAGCAGACATAATCAGATAAGTTCATATATATATATATATATATATATATATATATATCATAGTAATGGGACTCAGACTCGGCTAGGGTGACTCGACTCAAGGCTCAAGACTCAGCGCAAACTCGGCAAAATGAAAAAAGTTGAAAAAAACCCTAGAAATTTAGAGATTTTTAAGGATTTAAAACTTGTTTCAAGCACCCTTTATTGAATAAACTTTAAAGACACAATAACATCATTAAATAGAAGCATATTTGATCACATACACAAGTATACAACACAAATTGTAGTTGACCTGGAAGGAAATAGCATACTTAGATATATAAAATTATAAATATGGTCAAATGTATACAAAACTCATGGAATATGAAATCCATGACATCAAATGTTCCATATAAATATGAAATATCAAAAAAATAGCCACAAGTCTATGGCTTCATGGAGCTAGTATCCTTCCTACGAAGGTTTCTAAGGGTCCTCGATGATGTAGTAGTTGCAGCCATAGTCTCTACCTGTGTCTCCATGCCACTCTCACCAACAATAGTTGTGTCTACTCGTTCTCTAGCCTCCTCCTCAGCCATAGCTACAACGTCAACCTCTCTCTCTACCTAGTCCACCCAATCAAGGTCCTCGTCACTAAAGACTGCATCTATAGCCTCAGTGATCCACTTAGACTGTGGATCAACCACCTCTAGCCTAATCGAGGTGGAGTCGTGGTCAAAAATCTTCCTGTATCTGAGCCGAAGGTTGTAATGAACATATACCAAATCATTCATCCTCTCCACTGACAGTCTATTGCGCTTCTTGGAGTGTATGTGCTTAAACATACTCCAATTGTGCTCACAACCAGATGAACTACATGGCTGGCTCAATATAAGAATGGCAACATTTTGAAGGTTCGGTGTATCAGAACCAAACATATGCCACCAACTATCTGAGATGAGATAAAGAAACAAAATCAATCTCATTTCAAGTTTCAAGTTCAACATTTAATAATAAATTATAATATAAAAAGATGAAAATTATGCCCTTAAATATATTTTTACCTGTTTGTAATGTCATCCTACTCTCTTTGCACAAATGACGTGCAAAGAAGTCTCCTTGTGCCTTAGTGAAGGCATCTATCTCTTGCACTATCTGTGTAGTAACAGCAGGCAACATCTGCTCTATCGTTGAGTGGAGCCCACTAAGAATCTCTCTATCTGTACGGAAATCACGACTGAATTGGAAGTCCGGATTTAGGAAACCTGCAACTGCATGGATGGGCCTATGAAGTTGATTTTGCCATCTCCTATCAATGATCTCCTAAATGGGACGATACTTCTCAACTCCACCATAGACGGATCTAATGGCCTCTTTGGCCCTATCCATGCCCTCATATATGTAGCCCATTGCGGGCTTCTCCCCATCAGCAACTCGTAGGAGAACTATCAAGGGCTCGATAAACTGCAAAGTGCAAACATTGTGAAACAAAGTAAGTGTGAACGAAAATAAACAAATGAAAGTAAAATATGAATAAAACTTAAAACATAATGAAGAATAAAAATTTTCCTTCACAACCTCCTCTGTTGGTGTTCAAAACCCTAGCTCATCAAAAATGCAATCAGCCACAGCAATCCCTACAGTGCTTGTAGCATAGGATGAGGAAGACCACTCCTCACCAACAAACATGCGCCTTAAAGCTGCCTTTGACCGAATCAAGGATTGCAATGTGATAAAATTTGTTGCAAACCTAGAAATGCCAGGACAAGCCAACTCCCTCAACCCCGTGTATTGCCTCATAAGGTTAAGCACCCATGTGTGATTGTATACAAATTTGCAAATGTTTTTTGTAGCATCCACACATGTTTTGATCCATGGGAGCTTGCCAAGATCCTCCAACATGAGGTCAATGCAATGGGCGGCACATGGAGTCCAGAATATAGTAGGGTGCCTCTCCATCAATAATCTACCAGCAACAACATGATTTGTTGCATTATCTGTCACTACTTGAACTACATTCTCTTCACCCACCTCAACTATCACCTCCTCTATAGCCTCACAAAGGTATGTGGCATTTTTGAATTGGTCGGAAGCATCAATAGACTTGATGAAGACGGTGTCACCTAAAAAAATAAGCAAAACCAATTATTCAATAAATACCAGCCATATTAAATTATTAATCACTAAATCAAATTCAAATTTCAAATTAATCAATGCATTAAGTACAATTACCTCCAGAGGAAACTAGAAAATTAAGTAGAGTCCTATTTCTCCTATCGGTCCAACCATCAGTCATGATGGTGCAACCCAACCTCCTCCACTGCAAGTGTTGCTCCTCTAATTGTGCTTTTACATCTACCACCTTTTGAGTCAAAAGTGGGCCCTTTAATTTATCTTCAATAGGGGCTTTGAACCCCGCCTCACATATGGTTATGGCATCAACCATGTTTTGCCAAAAGACCTAAAACATGTCATAAATAAATTAATAAGTTATTTAGATAAGTATTGTAAAATGAAAAGTTATAAGTTTTTAACTTTAAATTTGAATTCGATAATGAGATACATCTAGATTCTAAACTTTAAATATAAATTTTAAAACAATTAAACGAAAGACAATTACCTGGCTACATGGAAGGGAATGGTGCAATAGTACTAGAAGTCTGCAATTGTTTTCTTCGCTGCATCATGTGCGTCCTTGTTCCAACCCATGCTCTCAAGCGACAATTGGGAACCAGGAGTAGTGTGTGGTACAAAATATGAGTCCGCCCTAGATTTACAAACTCTAGGGCCAATGCTGACACTCCCACTACCACTAGCAGTAGCAACACCAATAGCACTAGGAGTATGCATAACTGGTGCAAAAGCAGAAGCACTAGCACTAGGACGGTATGGAGGCATAGAAGAAGCATCTCCAACAGCACCAAGTCCCTGTCCAACACTCACCAACTCCTACCTCTGTCTCTTTTTCATTTCTTTTTGCAATTCAAATGTTTCTAATTGCACTTGCACTTCACGAACAGCCTTAGGAGGTGCTTCAGTGCAGCCCACTACATCATGGACGAGTATGCATGCTATATGATATTTCAATTTGTTTATGCCTCCATGATATATTGTTTTGCAATATTTACATTTTGCCTCTCCTTTTTTCATTCCGACAAATATTTCAGCTTGTTTCCAAGCAGGGCCTTTTCTACCTGGGGTTTGAGACATTGTGAAAATATGGTTTGATTTGCAAATGAAAGTGGCTGCAATAACAAGTAGGGTTTCTAAAATTATTTAAGTTGCAAGTAGGGTTTGTAAAAAAAAATGCAAACTCAAAAAAACAATGATTTTACAAATTACAATGAATTATTTGTTAAAAAAACACAAAAAAAGTTAAAACCAATTAAAATCAAACTTACCTCTTAAATCTAGCTTGGAATGAAATGCAAACTCCTCCCAATTGTTGGTAATGATCTCTCAATGCACCTCCTTGCTGGTATGAAGCTTCCCAAATGATTTAACAGCCTGGAATTGTCTTCAATAGCTTGCTGGTTGCCCTACAATGATCTCTTCTTTTTCTTCACAGCTCTCTCTTCTCCTCCTATTTTTCCAAATGAATGAAAGGAGGTTGCTTTTAGGGTTGGGGAGATAATATAATTCAAAAAAAAAATTACATTGAACTTTAATTTTATGTTTTTTTTGGCCTTTTTGGCCTTTGTTGCGACGGTCGCGTCCAGGGCTCGGGTCTCTCCTGGATGCGGCGTGTCCGGTGCATGTGGCCTAGACGCGATAGGACTCGACCGCGTCTGAGTCCAGGCTCCCAGGACTCGGCTAGGGTCACTCAGCTCAGGACTCGCTAAGTCTTGGCGAGTCCCGTTACTGTGATATATATACATAATATTTACTATTCTACAATAATGATGCTTGCAGCAATTATTGAGCCTTATAAAGTAATTATGGTTCTTTAGTATGAATATGGATAATAGATTCTTATTCGTCTGATTTATATCTTTTGAATATTAAGAACAAAACGAACAGCAAGGCAATTGGAGCAAATCAAACATGATGATCTGCATTCAGCAGACAAGGACAGAAGGCAGCATTTGCTAATATATTTGCATCTTAGAATATAGCAGTTTTATATCTTAGCAAGCAATGTGGTATACTCTATCATGATTATTGTATATAATTATATATTTTGTTATTTGTATTTATTTTACTCATCAAACAACCATGGGGAGGAGTGGGGGAGATACCAGTAGGTTGAGTAGATACTAGACGTCTTCCTAGGTACGCCACTCCATGATAGACTGTGTGTGCCACTTGGAGCCAGGGGGGTGATATACGCCCTTGGGCTTAGGGAGAGGATGTCTACGGGCCTCCTATGGTAGCCTTTTTCCCTAACCTCTACATGGATTGGTTGTTGAGATGAACTTGAGGGGTTTCAATCATAAGAAGGATGGATAAGGCAGCAAGGGTAGGGAATGTAGATACAAGTTGTCCACCAAGTATGCCACCCCATGTTGGATGACTGTGTGTGCCACTTGAGGGCCAAGAGGGATGGTATATCCACTCTTGGGCTTGGTATGGATAGCTTCGGGTAGACCTATCATGCTCCTCATCCTAGTCCCATTATGATCCAACTTCCAATGTGCATTATGATATTGTGTGACTTATATTATTTGAAATAGTTAGATATTTACATGATTTAGATAGATAAAACAATTATCATATATGTTTGATTATATGAATTATATTCCAATATTATCTAACATGATTGCAAGACCTAAACCAAGATTTATCCGGCTTAAAGCATTTAATTGGTAAGTTGTAACCCTAACTGCATTAACTTGTGTTTCTAGGGCAAGAATTAGGGTTATCCCAAAAGGGGACATTATAATCATGCCCTAATTTAAGCCCGAAAGGAAAAAACACAACCAACAAATTTTGTTCCCATAAAAGCCACTAAAGACATCCACCATGCATGACATGGTGACAAACTTGCGCATAGAAGGACGTTACTAGTGCAATCTCATCCTAAGCACACTGCCCGAGAGCAGGGTAATAGGATAAGTGCGAACAAGAGTGTGATCGCCTTCATGCACACCCTGTAACGATCTAAGTCATTAGGTTCAAATTCAAATTCAAGTTCGACAACATTGAAATTCAAATGAAATTCGACAAGGAAAAAATTCAAAAAGTATAAAATTCGGATTAAATTCACCTTATGTATTTTTTAATTTTTTTTTATAAATATAAGTAATATCTCCATACAATTGTCTAAATAGTTTAACATTGATAAATAGATTTGAATCACTACAAAAAGATGACACATTTATAAAATATAAACCATAAGAAACATGTGAAATCACAATTGCGAAGATGTTCTTTTATCAAAAAGGTACAATAATAGTAAAGACTTTAGAACTTCAAAAAAGCTCCAAGTCATCAAGAGCACTTGGCTAAGATGCTAAATCATCATCATCTGTATCACTACTCAATTCATCATCTGCAAAGTCAGGCTCATCTACAATTGGCACTGCTATGTCTTCAAGAATTTGTTGTGAGGAAGAGTCCTTTGCTGATTTGTTCATGAGCAATTTTAAATTGCTGCGAACATAGACAAGATCTCTCAACTTTCCAGACAACAATTTATTCCTCTTTTTGGAATGGATGTGGTCAAAGCAACTCCAGTTCCTCTCACAAGCTGATGAACTTGCTCCTTGACTCAAAACTCAAATAGCAAATCTTTGTAGCTCAGGAGTTTGTGCTCCATAGGTCATCCACCATGTATACCCAGGTACATGTGCCATGTCATATTTGGCTGCTGACATTCCAAACATCCCTTCTCCTCTCTTGTATACCCAAAATTGACTTCTAATAAGTGCTGAAATTGTTGGATTTGATTCATACTTTTCAACAACTTCTAAAAGCCCTGCCATAATTTCAGTGTCACCTTCCTTGCAATAGAAAATAATTTAAGCTCCAAAAAGCAAGTTGTTGCATGTAAAGGTGTGTGCATCATTTTCCATCTACAATCAACTACCTCTCATATCTCCATGTATTTTGCTTCTATATTATTGAGTGCTTTTTGAATAGCTTCCTTACAACGGTCCATGCTTTCATAAAGCATGCCAAGGCAACGAGTGTCACCATCAACCATATGAAGCACGTCAACAATTGGTTCACATATCAGCAAAACCTTTGCTGCACTTTCCCAGAAATTGCTATTCAAAATTATTTGCTCTATGTTCTTCCCCTTAGGACCTTTAGAAAGCACTGAGTGTTCCCACTCATTGGAACAAATGACAAACCTCAAAGCTGCTTTTTCTTCAACTGCTCTTTTCAAAGTGATATAAAATGAAGCAAATCTTGTTTCACAAGGCCTCAACAACTCCTTGGATGCATGTTGCCTATAAAGACTCAATGTGAGACGATGATTCCTTATGAAATTTGCAATTGCTCTCCCTCTATGAATAGCTTCATGTACCCATGGGAATTTAGCCATGTCATGAAGCAACAAATCGAGACAATGGGCTGCACATGGGCTCCAACATATTTGTGGGTAGTTCTTTGCAATCAGCTCCCACACAATTTGTTGCACTATCAATTACCACTTGAACCACATTTTCCACCCCTACTTCAAGAATGGCTTCCTCTAATATTTGAAAAATGTACTCAGAAGTTTTCTTGTGGTTCATGGTATCAATCACTTTGAAGAACACAACACCCTCAGGACAAGCCACCAAAATATTAATCAATGGCCTTTGACATATATTTGACCATCCATCACTCAATATAGTGCAATCTGTTTTCCTCCAAGAGGCCTTGACAATAGCTAGTTTATCAGTCACTCTATCTTTTGACCTATGTAAAAGAGTTGTCCTGATAGCCTTTGAACCTGGGGGAGTGTACCCTTTGCCAAACTCTGCAATTTTGTGAACAGCATTACGAAAATGTGGACTTCTTGCAACATTGAATGGAATAGCACTTGTGTAAAACAAATCAACTACCACATCATCCACCCCCTATTTCTCCACTGGTTTCCAGAAGCTTTTCAATGTTCCACTCTCTTTTGATACCCTCACCGGTTTGGATAAACCAAAAGAGGAAGACATAATAGATGCTAAGAATCTAGATTGAGACATATCCTCTTCAATTCTCTGTTTTTTTTGTGCTTTCTTCATCTTTCCTACAATTGAAGAGGATTGTTCTTTCTCTAAAGTAGCTCTCATTTCTGGGGTAACTACAGGACATGTTGTAACACCTCCTCCTGCACCATTTGTAATGCCAAGTAAATGGTCCATTGCCCTTGTCAAACCACCAGAAAAAGGTTTCAAACACTTGGTGCATTTGAGTTCAGTACCATTCTGAATGATATATTTCCATGCCTCTACAGTTGATTTCTGGGGAGCCATAATCTGTATGTTTGAATGACAAAATAATATTTAATATTTAAAAGTTAAAACATCCACACAAAAAAATTATTTCAAATATTGAGACAATATATTGATTTCTTATTTTAAATCTAAAAAGCAAAATAAAAAACACTAAATTTTATTTTAATAAACTAACATATTTTTATTAACATAAAAAATAAAAAGAAAACACTAAACTGGAAATCCATAATTTTATAAATATATTAATATAATTTACAGTCACCTAAAATCTATAAAATATTAAATAAAAAAAATATTAAATATTAAATGGCCCTAAATATTAATAAAAAATACTAAATATTAATAAAATTATAATCTGAAAGTATAATAATATAAATATATTAATATAATTTACATTTTACAATAAAATGAACTGTACAGTAAACACAATATTAAATAATAAAAAAATATTAAATACAAAATATTAAGTAAAGAGAGTAATAATAATTATACACAATATTAAATAATAAAAATATTAATACAACATAAAACAATAAAATATTAAATACTAAATCAAATAAAAAATATTAACATTCCTATATTTTTCTAGAGGCGTATAATAAAAAAATTGAACCCTAATTTTATTTTTTTTTAAATGAACTTCCTACCTCTTTCAACGAAGAAGACTTCACAGGAGTTGCAGATAGAGACGTCATCCGCAGTTGATGCTGGAGACATTGAAGACTTGAAGCAGAAATGAAGAATCGAAGCTGATATTAGGTGACGGCCGCAGGTGATGCTTCAGACACCAACGCCAGAGAGTGACGATTTAGACGCCAACGCAAGTGACGGCCAGTCCACAGTTGATAGTTGAGTCCGAAGCAAAAAGTGACACCGCCGGTTGTAGTGAGAGATGACAAAGAAAAGTTGCAGAAGCCAGAGACGAGTTGCAAACACTAGGAAAAAGACGAGTTTTAGACGCCAAGGAAAAAATGAGTTTCAAACGCTAGAAAAAGATGAGTTTGATATCAAATGGCGCCCTCAGTTATATAACGAAAAAACCCTAAAAAAACCCTAATAAAACAATTGCTCTATAAGATTTTTCATCGCCCATGTTTGACCAACGAATTTCAACCTTTTTTTTGAAATTCGACGAATTTCGAATTTCATGTTGAAATTCGATCGAATATGGTGACTTAGGTAACGATGATGGGTTGACCTAGTTAGGTATAAGTGTCTACAAGAGAGACACCATCATGAAGACCCTACTCGTGGGTAAAACCCCCATCAAGTTTACTATGCAGAAGCGATGAAGTGGTGCCACACTGGCACCACCAAGGCCTAACACTAGCAACTTAAATAAATTTCATCTAAGCTCTAATGTTTGTTTATTATATTCTAACTTTTATGGAAAGTAATAATTAACTAAAAGATAAATTTAAAATTTAACACATAAACCCAACACATATCATCGTGCATTAAACCATAGTTCGGGAAATGAAAATTACTCTTAAATAACCCAAAACAATTTAATCTACAACCTTATGATAAATTCAAAACTTTACTAAATCAAATCCGACCCTTTGGTTTAATTTCTAATTTAACGATTATATAAAGTTACCCGACATTCAACTTAATCAAGTTCAATATTTAATTAGACCCATTATTCCAATCTTTAGCTAAGATTTAAACTATCTTTCGAATGAAACATTTGTCTAAGGTTCTCCAAAAGAACCATTAAATAATCTTGTCCAAATAATTCACTAAGTTTCCTAAGGTTTAAGGAAATAATTAATTTTTCTAAAATTGAACTATACAATGAATCAATAATTAAATTAATTTAATTCTTCTAAAGTTTAAACAATACATTCAACAATAATTAAATTTAATCAAACTCTCTCTAGTTTAAACCATAGCAGCAAAAATCATTTGGGGAAAAAATCAGCAAACCAAAAGTATAAGATTTAAAAAAAAAAAAGAGAGAAAAATTTGGAATTTAAAAAATGTAAAAAATTGTAGAAAAAGAGACAAAAATTACTCTTTTTGAAATTTAAGGGCATTTCCATGGCATAGAGATATACAAAGCAAATAAAATAGAGAGTTTAACCCATGAATTGTAGAAAACAGGATTGTAAATATTTTCCAACTATTCTACACATGTAAAGAATTTTCCATTCCTTAAATTTTTTTCTTAGCCAATATAAGAGTGCAATTGAGGATAAATAAGAGAGTTGTGTTTTGTCTGAACCTAATGCAAACTTATATTTATAAATGAATTGTTATAATTTTCTCCAAATATCCTTCTTGTGCTCTGTCTATCTTTCTTTCCTATTACTATATTTTTCCCATGCATCATTGATATTCATGCTCTATCTTGTTAACAAGCCAATAGGAGCACTCCTATCAAAACTTTCTAGAAAACAAACTTCAGATGAATTTTCCAAAAAATGATAACATGAAGCTAATATTGAAGTGCCAATTGCTGTATAGTGTATTATAATGCAAAATAAATGCATTTGCTAAGTAAGAAAAAAGTGCACCATCCATCAATTCAAAATTTTACATTCTTGCCACTATTGAAATCTCCTGTTTAAATTGGACAAATCAGAAATTCTAAAAAATTGCAAACCTGCTTTGGAATTTGTGGATTCTCAAGGAATGAATACTCTCGAAAATCAATATTTGGACCAAAATCTTTTTCCGGGAAGCTTGTCAACATTAAATGTACCTACAACATTGAACACTTGAAATTTAGTAATTTACAGCATGAAATTTTTCTGTCCTTGAGAAGGAATACATGTTATAACTTATAAATGAAAAACTTAAAAGAGGAAATGAAATTCAACCTTTAAAAGAATGTATCGAACCAGCTAAATTCAAGTAAACTTAAATTTGTGAAGAAATATGAATGAATTTATTATATACCAATGTTCCACAAGGACCTGTCCCCCACAAAATAATGGGTTGTTTCAGGGAGGGGAACGTCCCTGAGACCCAAGGACTGGGACAAAACACCCCCAACCACCCAACCACCACCACTGGTGGGGACATCCCCAAGACATCCCTGAACAAGCAAGGGACATCCTAGGCATGTCCACTACATGGGACATTGGGGAGCCTCCACTACATCCCCAGGGCAGCTAGGGGATGCCTAGATGTTCCTAGGGGATGACTAGATGTTCCTTGACTGTCTGAGGAATGTTGGGGAGTCCCCACACTAGCCAAAATTTCTCTCTATCATGATAACAATTTTGATTTCATGTCAAACCTTTGAACAAACAAACAATATGATGACATGTACAAATGGTGACCTCAGAAGAATGAAGGAAAATTTACACACTGTTGGAGGTAACATAGACTGTTAAAATAACTTTTTGTTTTTGTTACTTAGATGCATGCTCTCTTATCCTAACTTTAGGAATTTGGTAACCAAACGTTTCTTGATTCATACATCACAAACTCAGGCTTAGTAGAGAGTGGAGGAAACATTGAGGGTGGTATGGTGGTGAATGTTATCAAGTTTTCACAAATGTTTCTGATTCTCAAAAAAGAGAAGAAAATAAATTAAAAAGACTCAAGAATGACGATATTCCTATCTCCAACTATGCAGCCCTTGTCATTCATACCAGTCAGATTCCCCAGCTTCACTATTAGTTCTCTAAAGGATGAAGATTTGGTCAGAAATGATGAGAACCTAGTGTCAGAGAAAACAAGAATCGCAAGAAAGACATATATTTGTAACAATATAATATATTTATTATTAATTAGTTTAATTAATATATATAACAGACGTGATATTTCCACAATTTAGGAAAATGAAATATACAATGTTTCTAGTGAAAACTATGTGTAATGTCCCCTCCAAGTTAGACATCAGTTTCAGTAGATTAGCCTATCATTTTGACCCTCGTAAGCTAATGAAAGTGGTTAGAGGGTCTTCTGAGAATTGCATCATCTCCAATGTTCAGTAATTTTCAGTTTTGGCTTTCATTTGAGACTTCCACAACTCCATATGCTCTACTTACTATTTATAGTAAGTCAGAAGTTGATAGAGGGACCCTTACTATTTTTAGTAAGGCATGTGGTTGTATAGAGATTCATCAACTTAGCCCCCAGTTCAAATGGCATGATGAGATATGGTGTACTTAAGGAGTTATTGATGATTATTTGGCTCAAATAATATTAATTAATTAAAAGGTGACATTATT
>VDFB02096880.1:0-27001 GCA_007258455.2 Sequoia sempervirens
TTTGTGTCACAACACATCAAATGTGTGCAATGCAAATGTGAATGTGGCTTACGCAAACGCAGATACGTCACAACGCATCTAATGACCTAACTTTAAACCCTAAAAAAGCATGCAAAACAAGAAAATTATGAGGTGGATATGGGGTACTTATAGGTGGCTCTATCCTCTCTAGCCGTATGAAGGTCAGCACGATGTAGTCGTGATGCTCGGTCACTAGAATCACCATCGTCGCAAAGTCTCCTCTCTCTTTGAGCTCTCAAATTTCAAAAGGTAAAAGTTAAAATGAATTGACTTTTTACCCAATTTGAACCTATTTATAGGCTAAAAGTGGGATTTTCTTGAAAAAATTATTATTGGAGGCTCATTTGACCAACTTTGACCAACCTGTTGGCTTCCTTAAACACGTAAAAGTCCAAAATCAATCACGCCACTGATGTTTTGATCATCAAATTGACTTATCGAGACACTTTCCAAATTTTTCTATCATTGAGCCAAAATTTGCAAATTTTCTCGAGGGGGCAAGATACTCCATACCTTCATTAGGGCATGCTTTGACTAAATTTTCTTTGTCACAATGCAACAAGCTACATTATGACAAAGAGGGGAAAAATGTAGACACATAAAATTGAATTAGGCCTACAAGTTCTATTCTCTCTGTAATTTTTCCTAACATAATTAAAATATTCAATTATGTCCTATGATCCGATTTCAACTATTAATTAAATAATTATCAATTATTTAATTAATTCATGTCTTTTATTCCTCTTGATTATATTTATTTATTTAAATATGTTGCTAATTTTCTAATGTCTCTATAATCAAATAAATTAAATTTATTTAATTATCCTTGGTCCACTATTTTTTCCTGATTATTTAAATAAATAAATTTTATTTATTTATTTAAAATACATCATTAATATTTCATGTCTTCTTATAATTAAATAAATTCTTTAATTTATTTAATTATTGCCCACCTTGGCCTCTCTTAATTTTATTTAAAATTGTCCCCTTTCTATTTTTCTTTCTCCAAGTAAAATAATTTAATTTAATTATTTCTTGTCACATGTACTTTTTAAAATTAAATTAATTTTTAATTCAAAATGACAACTTTCTTTCATAAATCAAATAATTTCTAATATTATTTCATTTTCCAGCTCTTTCTTTTTCCATGCCATTCTTATCTCCTTGTCACATGCAGCCTTGTCCATTTGATTTAATTTTTTAAAATCAAATCTTGACCATTCATTTCAAATTTCAACCTAATGTTTCCGTAACCCTAATTGTGGATTGTCACATTCAATTTTAGCCATTGATCTTATGGCATTTCTCATCTTTCAATCTTGACCATTCACCCAAAATTGATTTTTATATAAAATGGAAATTTTGGCCTTATTTGGCACACTTACACTTCATACTTTAGGCTTGCTTCATAGCTACATTGTGTGGCATTTGATAGAATCCTTCAACATTTGTTTAGGACATTGGCGTAATCATAGGTTGCTCATCACAAATTTGAGGGAAAACATAATATTGGAGCAAATAGAGAAGGTGCAATGAAGGTTAATCATGGAGGTTGAAGACATTTAGTGAGATTGTTCCTTGTTTTCATGTTTTGTACTCCTTTGTTCTTCATTGCTTTGCTTTGGGTTATTTTGTTTATGCTTTAATTTGCTAACCTGGTATTTTCCCTAAGCTATAGCATGTGTGACTCCATCTAAGATGCGCATTGATCCAACTCATGAGGAGATCAATGATCACAATTCAAAAGTTCTAAATTGGTGTCATGGAGCCATTCTAGTTTGCACGAACAAGTAGTAATGGAAAACTTGATGTTTTTCTACCAAAGTAAAGGATTTATTTACCATAAAAGATGGATTTAAAGTATAATCTTGATCATAAAGGAATTATAAAGAATTCATAAGTTGTTTTAGTGTGTTTTGGGTTCTTGGCATCCTCAAACTAGGGTTTCTACATGTCGACAAACCAATAAGTTAAAACCATACCTCTCTTGCTCAATTCCTCAAAATTTCCATAGATACTACTATTTTTGTGATTTGAGTAGGGTACTAGGACTTCTTTTAGGGTTTTATGTTCATTGAATTTCCTTCAATTGTTTGAATTGTGTTATCCATTTTCATAAAATATAAACCCTAGTTTGAGTTTCTTATTAGCAAAATGGCACACCCAAGAAAGAACTCAACCTCCTGATTTTCAGCCTAAGAAGAGACCTCTAGTCCAATATTTACTAGACCAATTAAAAACCTTGACAAATGACAAGTGAATAGGGAAATATATGTTTCAAGGTCCTAGGACTAAAGATGGCATTGTTGACAAACAATATGCCATCAAGGATGCCAATCTGCCATTCACTAGGTGGGAATTATTTACATATTGGTTTGGCAACAAAAATTTCAAAATCCCTATTTGCAACCCATGGAGACTAGATATGGGTAGAATGATTTTACCAAATGTGTATCTTGATGTGGACCTCCTGAAGGCTATAGCAACCAATTATGATCCTACTGTTAGGGTGGTGAGAACACATTTTGGCAAGAACATGGTTGAGGTCATTAGAGAAGATCTCGTTGAGGTTTTTAGGTTAAACTAGTGGAGTGATGAGATGGTGGAAATTGATGAGAAGAAGTTGGTATCAATATCATCACATTTCTTGGTACTAGGAAAGGGAGGGAGAAAAAGTGTACTAGGTCCATCTATAAGAGAACCCTACCCAATCAACTACTTTGCAATCTATTTCTGCAAAATATTTTATTCTCTTTGTTAGATCCTGGGGTATGATCTAGTTTTAAGCATGTTGATTGCACCTATGTACATGGTTAAAAACACACAACATATGAAACTCAACACCTCTTATGATTTTGCTACCTATTTTTTAGAAGAGATACATAAAGGTATGGTAGCTCTAAAGAATGGTGAAATAGGAGTGAGGTTTTGGTGGTACTCCTTATTCATGGATATGTTCTTGTAGAAGGGAGTTGATTTCTTTGGTAGTGATATGGAACTGAAAATACAAGTGAATGGTAATGATATGCCTATCCAAACATGGACCCCTATCTTGGATAGACATAAGAAGATCTCTACTTTTTTGGTCTTTTCAAAAAAAAATCATCTAAGATCAAGAGGGTTTTGGTTATAAATCTTCCTAGAATCCCAATAGAATTGCACAAATTTCTTAGACCTAAGGAGATGAGACTTGATCTAGGGATTGGCCACAACTAGGGAGATTTGATTTGTTATCAAGATTGCACCATCCTTCGTATATACGGTACTAATAAAACAACTTATGTGCTTCCTAGAGATGTACCATTAAGAGTTGGTTTCTTAGAAGTCATGCAGAAACTTGGAGATGTTGAGGATAAGCACTTGGTTAACATGAGGAAAGGAACTTTCTTTCCTGCTTATATAGTGTTTTTAGACTTTGTTATGAAAAATAGTGGATGGAAGAACATCATTGAAAAACTCAAGCCTTTGGGAATTAAATGGAATTCCCACATGAATAATGACCCAAAAAGTTTCATGGTCTAGTTGAAAGATAGAGTAAAAGGGGGGAATTTAATCATAATTTCTCTTTCCCCAAGGATTTTATTAGAAACATTTTTTATTTTCAAATATAGGAAGATATAAAAATGAAATGGATAGCTTTCAAAAAATTGGAGAGTGCAAATCAAGAGATGGATCCTCAATTCAAGGCTCTCCTTGACATAAAAGATGAAATAGTGAGGGTGGAAACTATGTTTCATAATTTTGATAAATTTGTAGGGAGATTGAAAAAAGAAAGACTGATACCGGATAAAGGAAAATTTGTAGCTATTGAAGAACAAGATAAGGGAAAATCCCCTATGGAAGAAAGAGAAGAGTGAAAAAGTAGCTAAAAATTACCACCCCTACCCAATGAAAGGGGTCAAGGGAATCTTCTCCTCCACCACAATTGTGACCATTTTCACCCCCATGATCATCCATTCCATAGATTATTGAACTTGACTCACCACATAGAGGACCATCACCACCTAGGGAACCACCATGAAAAAAAAGTTTGGATCAAGTGGCCTTATGGATTACTCCACAAATGACTTTGATGAAGAGATTATTGTCACTTAAGATGAGATGAGGTAGGGTATGCCTTCTCCCTCAAGGGGGATAGTTCCACAAAGTTTAAGCCTCGGCTTGAGTAAAGCTAACTTAAATGGAATAAATAATGCTAATTATGTAAGAGAAAAGGCTTGTGAGAAGTTTATGGATGATGATGCTTTTGTAAAAAACCAACCCTTTAAAGAGTTTATATGGAGAGCCCAAAAGGATGAATATATTGAAAGCATAATCATGAAATTATTTGTAAACCTAGAATTTCCAAGAGAGGTCATAAATGCTAAAGCTCGTGATGAAATGAGGATAAAATACAAGGATATAACAATATATGAATGGAAAGAGCTAGTTAGAAAAGTGGGTTGCTATTGTTACCAGAATGGGATCTTTCCTCAGTAATTACTTTTGATACAGTGAGAAGGCATGATGCCCCTATCTTTTCCATTGAGGAAGAAGTAACCCTAGCTCTGTATGGATCAATATTCAATACTCAATGGGATAAATAGGCTATTTGGGTATTAGCCCCAAGTACAAAGAATCCACCAGTTGTAGATCTAGTTGTAGGTCTAAGAGGAGGCTTGGTTATCAAAAAAGTATATGATACATCTGTAGTCAAGGCTGCTACATTGTTTGTAAATGTAGCTCAATTAAAAAAGGATACTATGGAGTATTTAACAGAGGAGTATGACTCATTCAAGAAAAGGTATCATGACATGGTGTCCAAGTATAATAAGGGACAAAAAATTGTAGAGTTGTAGTTGGAAATAGAATTGTTAAAGGAAAAATTTCAATTAATGCAAATATAAGGATCTCCACAAGTAGTGATTCCTCCTCCTCCATCCTCATCAAAGAAAACACCATCTTCTCCTACCCATTCACCTCTCCCATCTCCAGTGGAGGTTGTACCTCATAGTCCTAGTGATGTGCCCATTGCACACCTACTTCCAAGTACATCAATTGCACCTCCCTCAAAAGAAGTCAATAAGGAAGAATTAATGGATCAAATCAAGACCTATGAAGAGATATACCAAAATTTTGATAAATCAATTTATTTGAGTAATATGAACATTGTAACAGTAGTATTGGAACATCTAAATAAAATCATTGAGAGAAAGATAAATAACATTCATTCAAATTATTCTTCCATAAATATGATGATATAAGGAGTTTTGATAGGGATAAGGAAGTTTCCATCCCATTGATGGACAAGTGGATTCCTAAATTTCAAGAATTGAGATACATGGTTATTTGATCAAAGCTTGATGTAAATAAGCCACTCAACATTTCCCCAACTCTCAAAATTGTAAATGGGATCAAGGAATATCAGTGGTTGATTGACCCATTGAAGATGAAAATTAGGGAGCTAGTGAAAATTTTTAATGAATGGAGTTTTAGTTTACTCCCTAACATCTTGAATGATACTGATGAAGTTAACCCTCTCTAGCAGAAAGATCAAGCGAGTAGTGTGATAACTACCCAAGGAGAATTAAATTGTGATACAGTTGTTATAGAAATGTTGAAGAACAATATGGATAGGATTTCTCACATAGGTGATTTCCTTGAAGAGTTTGATAAAGATTCCAAAAAAGTGGTTATAAAATATACCCCATATAGGATCAAGGTCGATGATGTCATTGCATTTGATTGGCCTTCTGATGAATACTTTGAGCTTTGGAAGAAAAATTATGTTGATATCCGAGAGTCGTGAGTTGTTTTTCAATTACAGGGTGGTATGAATTTTGATTTGGTGTCTTTAGCAAGTAATTTATTTCAGTAAGGATATTTGTAGCAGGAGGAATATAATACATGGCTTGGAAAAAGTATGGATTAGGCCTTTGTTATGTCAGCATTAAATATTGTATCATCCTCAATTAAAAGTTGATGACATAAGGATGTTGATGTGGAAATGCTTTGTCCTTTTCTTCTTGTTTTCATAATTTTAGTCCTATATTTTGGGAGAACATGGAAAAGGTGTTGATGCTCATGGAAATTATATATTCATCAACTAAAGTTCCTTTTGGAAGGAAAGAATATCTGCATCGACAAGTAGAAAGTGGCTTTTATCTTATACAGATGTTCATTTGACAATTACAATTACATTTCAAAAACCATTATATTTGCACATAGCAATACCTTCACCATGCTAGTCAAAAGTATTGACATGTGTACATTGGCTTGAAGATTATTTTGCTCCCTTATTTTTTATAAAAGGGAATTCAAGGGAAATTGTATGGGTGGTTGATTTATCTCAGAGAGCAATTTTTGTAAAAGATAATATAAAGAATAAAATTTAGTCGATATCTAGGTTAAGAGTCTTTTGTTTATGTAAATAATTTTCAATAACAATACTAGCATTTTGAAATATAAAGAATGGTAGGATTTCAAAGCCAATTCTCTCCTAGTGTATTCATCATTTGAATTATCATTGAAATAATCAAGGGTTGTTTTGGTGGTCTTCATTGTGTTCCAATGAATGTGTGGTTTTTTCTTTGTCCTAATTCAAACAATTAGTTAAATTGCTTGTAATAAATCATAGGTTTATGTGATTTGAGTATCAAGATATGATAATGAGTTATGGTTTTGGAATAGTTGAGTATAATGTTATAATGTAGCATTGTAGGAGCTCTATATTGCTAAATGTTAAGTTGTTAAAATTGGTTTTCATTTGATTGGACTCCATATTCTGGGCTAAGGCACTGTTTTGGGATATGTGTTTTTGTTGCAATATTCTTGATTATTCACAAACAATACATTCAAATTACTTAATTCTTTAAATTCTTGTTGAAATGTATGTAGAGTCAAGGTTTATCGTACTCTATTACAAGTTTTGAAACAATTAATATCTAAAGGATTTTCTAGATCTTTGTTAAGAAAATTATGTGTAGAGCTTATCTATTATTTACAATGTACGAGCTTATTTGGCATGAAGGATCTTAAATACATCATGTGGGATCACCCTCCCAAGTTTTGTAGAGCCTAAAGTGCAGGAGGAAAGCTTATCTAAGCTTTCACTCATTCGTTTGACAATCCCTCCAATTAGCTAACCATTGTAAAATGGAAATTCCATAGGCTATTTTGTGAGATCAAATTGTTTCATTAAAAATAACCAACAAATTGGAAACTCTATTGGTAAAATACCTATGTAAGGTCTCTAGTTCGAGATCGAGATTTAGAGTTAGAGTCATATATTTTGCATAAATTTATCCATGAGATAAAGTTTTCTAGCCATTTTTCAAATTGAGGTTTCCCTGTCAATGATCCAAATAGTATTTGTAGTCCTTTTTTAAGTTTCCACTAAAATTGGTAGAGGTTTTTCTTAAGAGTCTTTCTGTATGCAAATTCTTTCAAGTCTGTTCAATATTCAAAAATATTTTATTACATCCCAATCAATTTGGTGGTCAATCTGAGTCTCTGTACTAGTGCAATGAATTTGTTACAAGTTGTGAGATGAAAAGAAAGGAAGAATTTACTAAGAAGAGATGAGAAATACTAGAGCACATATGAAGAAACAACTAGATGAAAAGTTGGAAGGTGAACTTCAGAAGACTCCCAAGAAATCGTAAAAGTAAAAGGATGAAAATACAAGTCTACTCCACATCCTATTCTTGAACCCACTCCTTTTTCTATCAACAATTATAGTAGTTTTGAAAGACAACATAATTTTTTGGGATTAGATTATGAGGATGAAGAAGAATGTACAAACAAATCTGTTGTAAGTATTCACAAGTCTAAGCCTAGACAAGGAAGAAGTAGGAGTAGAAATTTGCATCGTAACATTGATTCTACCAATGTTGTTGTTGGCGGTCTTTCCCCCCCCACTTATAATGGATACTCTCCTTTAACACTTGATCTGCTAATGGGGTCCACTAATAATGCCTAAAACCTTATAGACTTAAAAAAAACCTCCAATTCTCATATTACCCTCCCAAATTATGATAAGGTATTTGGTGAAATCAATGCTCTTCAAAGGGAGGCTAAGATACAAGATGAGATAAGGAAGAAGAAGGAAAAGGAGAGGGAGGAAAATATTATAAATTCTATGTAAAAAAGAGATATGCTAAGAAGGAGAGTGGAAAATATGAAGGCCTTGAACCAAGAAGATCCTAAACTAATTCCGAAGTTACTACTATAGGCCCTATTGTTTCTAAATTTTTTTACAAGAAGAACTAGCATGACCCCATAAAGAATTCCAACACCACTACTTGGATGCAGTTCACAGTTACAAGCATTGTTGCCCCACACCCTACATCAAGTGTCCCAAAACAAAAAAATGATAAGGGAAAATAGACTTTGAAGAATCTAGTTATCCATGATAATGCCTCATCTCAAAATCCTCTGATGCCTAATCAGTCAAAAATTGTTGAGTCTCAATTGAGAAAGGAGAATGAGGAGTTAAGGAAGGAATTATAAATAATGAAAATCATGGCAGATAATGCTGAAATACAAAAGAAGATTGACTTCCTAAAGATTTCATGCCTTGTTGGAAATTCCACAACATTTAGTTCACAAAACCCTCCTCATTCCTCAATAAATCCTACACCTACAATGAATGTCAATACTTCATCTCATGTAGATCAATCCATCCTTACTTTCAAGCCTTTAAGTACCAATAAAAATGAACACACCCTAACCAGTTTGGTGATTAGGATGGGAGCAATAAGGTAGGAGGAGATAGAGAAAATAGGCACAATCAGAATAAAGAAAACCAGTTTCACATGTGACCTTTTCAATTGGAAAGGTATGGACAATTATGTTCTGATGGGATACCTAACTATCCAAATCCCATTGACAATAATATCAAGGTGGTGTTAATCAAGTTCACTGGTAACAATGCAACATCTGATGAGGATCATCTAAGGAATTTTCTCAATTTTCTTGATGATTATGAGGTAGTGCATGATGATGTGGTAATGAAATTATTTATGCAATCACTGATTGAAGATGCAAGGGATTGGTACATAGGCTTTCCTAAGGGAAGCATTGGATCATGAGAGGAGTTTAAGGGGGTTTTTAGGGAACAATATAGAGACAAAACTAACCCTAGGTTTATGCTTAATGAATTATACAATATCACCAAGGGTATGTGTAGGATCATCATGGAAAAAAAAGGCCCTTAAGTGGTGATGAAAATTCAGAAAAATTAGAGTTAGGCAACTTGGCGTAAAAAAATGAATAAGTTATCTATATTATTCCAAAAATATGTAAGAATAGAATTTGTAGCAAATTGAAAGTAGTTTCTAAACTACTAGGTTTATTTTAAAAAAATCCTATTCAGTGAAAATTTAAAATTTCAATGTAGTAGCACTTAAATTTTAGGGAAAAAATAAGTAGGTGTCTGTCTGACCACCCTAACTACGATAAAATGATAATATTTTTTTATAAGATTTTAGATATAAGTAGAGAACTCATGTCCCGATGTGATGCATATTTTTTGTAATTTTTTCCAAGTAAATAATTAATTATGAATTTTTATTACAACTTTTAAAAATATAAAATGCATGTCCACCCTTAACTTGGTCAAAACTTCATGAAATTCACATAGATGTGAAGCATAGAATGTGACACATGTTTTGATTCAAAAAATGTGATACTTTGAAAGCTATAGATTTTTTTCAATCAACCTATCAATCGACTTCAGTTGTAATTCAAAGAGAAAATACATAATAATTATTTATTAAATTCAAATTAAAAAATTTATATTGGTGGAAAGATAAGAATCTCCTTTAAAAACCCTTTTCGTTTCATCAATTTTGGGTTAAAAAAAAGTTGTTAGCCACATACCCTACACATACCCAGCATATCACCACTTTTTGGCCCATCATGATCCTGCACATACCCCTAAAGGATATAATATGATTGTTTCTTATTTTAACATCATATTTCAAAAGGTTATGAATAGAGTTCTACCAAATTTGAGATTAAATGAACAAGTATGAATAGTTACCTATTGCAATGCATTTGATTCTAAAATGGTCTTCAAAGTTTAAGAGATGCATTTAAAATTGCACTACACATTAAAAGTAATAGGAGAACATCGAGAAAGGTGGGAAGGAGAGATGATGTAAAAATTCTCAAGAATCCTAAGGACACATAAGAAAATACTTCTACTGCTACTCCCACTATAAATGAAAGATGGGACAAAGTGGTGAGTATTCTCAAGGATATTAAATACAAGTTTTCAAAAAATGAAAAGGTACTTGGAAATGATAAGCAACATTTCCATAAAAATGGAAGGCCTCTAAGACTCCAAGATCATCCATATAATACTAATTGGAAAAATGGAAATCCAATCCACAATAATCAAAAATACACAAGGGAATGTTTCACATGATCCTTTACAAAAGCACTCAACAAATTCACTAATGATACTCCTTGGTGTGTAGTTTTTCAATTACCTCATTCTCCTCACCAATGTGCAGTTGCACAATTGGTGGAAGGTGAATATAATGCATCTAGTGGTTATGATCCTTCTCAAGAGCATGACATAGAGATAAATGTAAATATGATCAGATCTGATCTAGTTGATGGTGAGTGTTCTTTTGAGGAAGAAACTCATGAAATTGATGTTGATAGTAAAATACAAAGAGATAAGGTGTATCACCAACAAGTTTTTTCAAATGAGGATGATGAAAGAGATCATAACGTATATGCCCTAGAAATAGATGAATCAAATGTGAGTTTGAGTAGACCTTCAAATGAAGAGATTCAGAGGTTGACAATTTCCTTGGCCACACAATCAAGAAATAATTACCATATGAGAAACAAAATTATTTTTGGAGATTAGGGTAACCCAAGAAGAATGTTTATAAAGGAAAAAAGTGCAAACAATAAGGAACTAAAAGCTAAAAATAAAGTGGAAGAGGCTAAGGCCAAAGACAATAAAGGAGGTAAGACTTGGGTTAAGAAAGCTAAAGTCTCAAAGCCTGATGGAGACATTGTATCACCTGTTATGAAGGAAAAGGCTCCAAAGAAGATTGTTGAGCCAAAAAAGAAAGGTGATAAAAGTAAAATTGAAGTAAAGTGTGAACAACAAAAGGAGAAGGCTATTGAAAAAAGTATAGTTCCAAGTGATTTTCCTAAATATACTTCTTTTGATATGTTTCAGCTTCTCTCATAGGTCAAAGTCATAGTTCCTTTGTTGGATATGATGTGAATAGAAGAAAATAAACAAAAGGAAGTGGCTCTTATCAATGGTTCTACTATAACATTTAATGAGATAGTGGTATCTACTACACCTAAAGTGAGTGGAAAGGAAATGAAAGAGAAGGAAATTGAGGGAGAAATTTTTGAAATCCCATAAATTTACTTGGGTACCACAATTACTGCTTGCCCTGGCAATATAGACCCATTTTTTGTAACTTTAATTGTTGATGGAAAGATCCTAAAATACTACATGATAGATTCAGGATCCTCTTCAAATATAATTCCAAATACGATCATGAAAGAGATGGGATTGAAGATAGATAGCACTTATGGAGAGTGCTATTATATGTGTTAGTGAATGAAATGGCTTAGGAGGATAAATATACTAAAAAATGAATGACTCTCAACCCAAATTTATCACCAGTGTAAATCCCCTAATAGCTCCAAAAAGACCACAATTGCATTTGTGGATTTTCTCTAAATTTCGTCAAGGTACAACTCCCTCACTAGATTTTCAAGGAATTTATCTAAGCTAATGAACACGGGTGTGCTTTTAACCAAAAGTAGAAAGGCAACATATGCTAGTTCATAAATATGAAACTCACGCAAGAGCATAAATCACAACCATAGATGACCAACAAAAATATTGAAAACCTATGACCAACCAATCAAAGAAAAAGATCATACTGTAAAAAATGAATATCATATAGCCCATCTCACAAAGAAGATATAACTATATTGTACACATGATGCAAAGATAAGATTACTAAGCATATCATTAAATTCATAACACCAAGGTCACAAACTATTATAGTCTGAAATAAATGTTAAATCCTTCTCGATAGCACCACAAGGTGTATATCCTAAGAACCCCTATCTTCTTCTCTATTTTCAAATATATAGTAAACCAACCCAAACGAAAAATTTCCAAAGTCATTATTAAATTGGCAGTCCTCTTGTTTCTTCCCACCTTCTTGGAAACTGCTAAAGATTGATCAGAATAATTAACTTGGTAAATGAGGTGGTATTGGGCAAGAAAATTGATCTTTATCTTACGAATGGTCGCCAAATGACCTTTCACATAATTGAATAACTAATGTGGCATCAAAGAGACACCATCTGATAGCACATGTATACTACTTGATGGGAAATGCAATTTTAAAACTAGCTCAAATTTTCCATTAATTTGAACTGAAATGCTATCTCATTAAATTCCTTGGGAAAAAGCACCAATGTCCAACCAATCTTCTAGAAATTCAGCTAGTGTCACTACTCTTCGTTATTAAATAGCATCTAACATGGAGAGCTCTCAAAGTGATGGTAATTCTATGAACGACTTCATCATCCTAGAGGAGATCAAGTGCAATTCGCTATTCAGGCACATATTAGATTAGCTGAAGGAGGTCTTCATGATACAAAGTGAGGTGGAAGAAGAGATGCTTCACAACATTTTGGGTGAAGCATTCCTAAGCTAGGCACATGTTCACAACACCACCATGTTAGAGAATTTCATATATACCATCATTAGGACTTCTGATAGCCGTGACTGGGGTGTGAGAGCACTGGAGAGCCTGGTAAAGCCTGAATTTCACCATCGTGTCAACATGGAAATCACCGGGTTCATCCACTACCCTCAGAATGGATTGATAGCTAACACCATATACATAGATTTGTCCCTTCAGGATGATACATTGGAGGAATTTGTGGCTCTTCTACATGTAGGAATTGTAAGAAACAATATGGGACTCTTCAAGCAATTCTTCTAGTTGCACGAGAACCTGTTTTCACTAGCTCAAGTTGAATGCCTCTAGACTGTAGTTGAGGGAATTCAAGTGTTGATATTTTCCCTATGTGCTTGAATGAAAAATCCTCCTTTTTATTTTTTTGTCTTCGATATGAACTTTCGTAATCGAATCAAACAATTTTGTAGTGCCAATGAAATGTAAAAATGCACTTATATATAAATTAAATATTCCTTTTGATATCACTATGCTTTTGTATGCATGGATTTATTTGTTTCTATTCATATTGTAACTAAAAATGTTGGTTTCTTTTTCTGCATAATACACTAGTTATGTGAATTAAACTTGATGTTATTCCATTAATCATTGAAAAGCTTCCAGGTGAAAAAATGTGTAGCTCAGATAACTTAGTAAAACACTACCTAGGTTTCAAACAACTTAAAGAATACCACCTACAAACATAACTTGCAGGGGAAGCTATTGGGTAAGATTTCACACATGAAAACTCATCCCACGATTTACTCACATACATACATATACCTTTTTCAAGGAAAGGCTAGGTTTAAAAAAATATATAAAACACCACCCAGAAAAAGTGTAATAATACAAGCTATAAAATCAAAGGTTAGAAGAACCTAAGAAAACCCCGCCTTAGTTCAAAAATTACAACAAAACGCTACCTAAACACGAGTTTAAGTAAAATGACTAAGGAAAAATATAAGAGTCTACAAAGGAAAGGGGAAGGTCACATTTAAGAGTAACAATGGCTCTGATTGGGGACAAGGACTGTAAAGGACATATAGAACCCAACATGTAAGACCAATCCTTATCCATTGGGCACAGAGTCAAAATGAGAAGGATACTAACCTAAACAACAAGCCAAAAATGAACACACAAAAATTTCAATTATTTACAAGGTAGGACAAACCTACCAGAAAAGGAAAAGGAAAAGGAAAAGGAAGGGTAAACAATCATACAAACCCATTCACCAGTCAGGAAAAGAATAATCCCTTCCTGAAAAGGCCCACCTTCCGATACAGTATCCAAAGTAAGTCTAGTAATATTGACACTCCAACATTGGTATGGGCAAAAATGCAACCACAGTCAAACAATTTCCCAAAAAATCCACTCTTCATAAAAAATTTCATCTTGCTACCATCCTGTTAGCACGAGACCATTCTTTATTAGTCAATTTCCATAGTTGAAACTTATCAATCTAGGTGTATCTAGTCCTGACACAAAATTATGAGATTTGCAATCCTCCCTAACATTACATTTCTCAGGAACCCCTCCATTTTTTGAAGAGTCACCATAGGAAACAATATTCTCCTTGATTTCATCACACATATCTTTGGTCAAGTCATTTTCATGAAATATAATTACCTTTGTAAAATGATACAAAATAAGAAAAAATTCACTTCTTACCTCTAACTGTGCACTAATTTCATCTCCCTCCAATAAAGGACTACCAGTTTTCCCATTGTTCCCTTGGTTATGTCTACCTTTAGTCATTGATAAACAATATTCATCCTTAGATACAAATTTATTAGCAATTAGATTTGTGAAGAGAGGATTATCATATACTTCAAATTCATCAAAACTGAAAAGAGGGTTAGGATGAATTGACCATCTCTCTTCCTCTTGAGAGGTGGGTGATCCCACAAAGCTTGTTTACAATTTCTGGGAGATTCTATTTTTTGCTGAAATCACATATATTTTAGAAAATGTAATTATTTAATCCTTAAAAAGTTTCATTTAAAGCATTCCAATTGAAGAGGGTTTGATCAAACTACCTTAGATCAAACCCCCTCGGATAGAACACCGCTAGTTTTAAACCATACCTATAATAGAGTCCCCTTTACACCTATCAAAATGCTGATAAAAAACCACTTTTGATTTACCTTTTGGGGGATCAAATGAATTCATTTAATTTATTTATTTTTGTAATTATGTAGTCCTTATTATAATCTTCCCAAAAAGTATAATTTTAAATAAATTTAATTTTATTATTATATTAATTTTTTTATTTGTTGTGAATGTACATTTTTCACTGAAAATCAAGCTCTTTGTTCTGCACATGTGGAAAAATAAAAGATTATAAAAAAATTTGAAAAATATGAGTGCACCAAATATTGAATTCCTTGATCCAATAAAAAAAATTGAATTTTGATACATACAAAAAAAATTGTGTTATACAATCCGCCTATATTTGAATTGTAATTGGTTTGAATTTGAAATTTGATTAAGGAAAAAATACTCATAAAATACTATGAAACCAATTAGAAGCACTAGATATCATAGTTACAAATCTAAATTCAAAAAAAAAAGAATTTTATCCTTCATGGAAAAAAGGTTATTTGTTATACGATGAGTGTCACTCCTTAAAAATGGTGTTTACTGAAAAAAATAGTTTTCAAAGGAGATGGAAAAAGAAGTGCAATATGATTCCAAAAATTTTGAAAAAAATATATTTAGAATCTACAAACAAAATGTCACAAATCACTAGTTTTCATCATCTTCAAATTCCTCATAGTTTAGTTGCTATAGGTGCCTGAAAGTGAAGATTTGGTTAGAAAGAATCAGTTCAGTGTCCAGTTTGAACAAAAATTGTAAACCAGTATTGTGGGATCACCTAGGTACTATTTGCGAGATCTCCATTTTATTCCAGATGGAAACATATATTCTCATCTACCACTTCTTTGAGGGAGAAAACTTCATATTCTTTAATAGGAAGGGAATTTGACATCGAGTCCTTTAAATTAGCCTCAAAGGAGGACTTATCTTCAAAAAGAGGAGAAACAATTGGTGACTTCTTTTGCAACTCATCATCTTCATCATCATTGGATGAACTGAGATCACTTTCAACCTCAAATGAAGTATATAAACTAAAATCCTGATCGTTGCATTGTTGATCTCGTTCCTCGCTAGGTTGTCGCATGCTATCAAAAAATGTCAAATTAATGTTTTCAGCAGTCGGGTGAGGTAATTCTGCTTCTTTATGGCTTTTAACCCTGAATTTAGAGTATAAATTGCGACTAGCTTTAGGCTTCAAATTTGCACTCGGTTTCCATTTTTCCACAACTATGAAATTACCCTCAACTTTCACTACTTCCAATTGAGCTCTCTCAATCCCTTGAACTTTGTCTGTTTTAAGGATTAATTGGATGTCATGATCCAAAGTGAAAATAAAAATATGAAACTAGATCTCCTCATTGGGTTTTTCTAGAGTAGGAATTTATTGAAGAGACTGATTGAATTGGTATACAAAATCCCTCATTGTTTCAACCTTATTCTTCATGATCTAAAAGATAAGACGTAGGGTAGCCACAATGTTAATTGGAGTTTTGTAGCATTGGAGAAACATTGTTTTGAGAACATTCCACCTAGTAATGCTTCCTTTTTCAAGTCCCCTATACCATTCTGCCACTTTCTCAATCGGGTTGTCAATTAAAATTCTTACAAAAGCATCCTCTTCCTGAATTCCTAAAATTGCACTTATTGTAGTCATAGCTAGGATGTGTTCCTCATGATCTTATTCATTTTGACTAGAAAATAGGGAACCATTTTTGGGAATCCTGGAGTAAATCATGGTATTGTGACAAGGAAAGTGGGCCAACTTTTACACCAAAGATTCAAGGCCATAGATGATCAAAGTTAATTTCTGGGTGGTGTTGCCAACACAAGGGTAGACAACTGAGAGGGGGGGTGAATCAATTGTCACAAAAATTATACTTATTAAACTTATTCTCAAATATGATATAAACATGAAAGCATAAACCATCACCACATCGAAAAGACACATAACACCAAGATTTTTTACGTGGAAACCCTATTAGGGGAAAAACCACGGTGGAGGTTAATCCACAAGATTATACTCTGTTAAAAGTATAAAATAATTATAAATGGGAATGCACATGCATTCAAGCACACTACCTAGATCTCACTACTAAAATAAAAAAGGATTACTACCCAAAGGAAGACATATTGTCTTACAAAAACATTTAGATCACATCCAGAAGATTTTGAATTGAGAAAATAACATCTGCTAATGCCTAATTATAGTTTCAATTAAGCACAGTATACTCACTCTTCTTCACACTTTACTTCTTCCTTCAAAATATTAGAACATTATTCACACAGAGCACTCAAAAAATTCACTCACCACTACATCACATGCCTTCAAATGGTATAAACAATCGCTCATATATATCCACAACTAAGGATAACATCATCCACATGTCAGCTTCAATAAAATATAAAATGAGTACAAACTGTTGGCCCGAATCAATAAGCAATTATCAATGTGCACCAACCAATGTAGGCCAAAAAATAGTGAGGACCCAAAACAACTTCCTCGAACATGAAACACCTCCAAAAATTATGCCTCGAAGATCAACAACATGGTATAATCACCCTGTCGACAATGATCATGAAAAACATAATCTCAAAGAAGAAAATCACTAATCCTGAGCACAACGATCAATGTGGATGTACAACATAGATAGAGCACAATCTAGAAACATCCACAAGCATCATGAATCACTACAGAAGCATCCACAACAATTCAAATTACTAGAATCACATTATCTTCTTTTAGGATCACCAACTGAAGCAACTGAACAACTATCAGAACACATATAATCATAACTCAATAAAATATTCATGTAGATATCTAAAACTTTATGTGGATAAACTAGATATACTTGACAAAAAACCCTTCAATCCACAACCTCTTATCACCAATATACTGAGCTAGCCAACAACATGATGGATATACTGAACTCGACTGCATCACTGACAACTTGCAACTTATTTTACTACAATTTTCTCAATATCCTCGACATATACAACCTTAAATACATTAATTCCAATAGTGTTGACATCAATGACAACCACATATCAGCAATACCCAACAATCTCCCCCTTTGGCATTGATGGAAACACATGATGTGAAAAACACCATCAACGCAACTTTCTCTTAGCACTTTCTCCCCCTTAGATTTTGACTCTTTTCTCCTTAACTCTTTCACAATTTTTCACATGACTCTTGTCCCCCTTTGAAATCAATGACAAATATACACATTATATTTCTCCACACAAGCTCTAAACCACATTTCTAAGCATCTAACAACTCCCCCTGAGTAGAAACCACCACAACATCAATCCAGATCATAAGATATGACTATGAAATGTACAGACTGATGCAAGTCAATGCATCTTAATTCTGATTATGAGGGATAATCACCCCTAGCTTCCCTCTAAGATACTCAAAATTATCCTTAGCCAAAGGCTTGGTAAAGATATCTGCAATATGTTCCTTAGTGGGCACATACTCCAATCTAACTTCCTTTTCATTCACCTTCTCTCTCAAAAAAGTGGAACTTGATAGATATATGCTTAGTTTTTTAATGCAACACCAGATTCTTAGAAATTTTAATTGCAGTTGAATTGTCATCCACAATACTTGAGTATAATTTTTAGTAGCAGCAATGTATTCTTCCTCTACAGTAGATAAATAAATGGCATTCTTTTTCTTACTTAACCATGAAATCAGCTTCTTTCCCAAGAAAAATACACCACCACTAGTACTCTTTTTGTCAACCACATCTCTTGCCCAATCAACATCAGTAAAAGCACTCAAAGTAAGGTCATCTTCTTTAGGATGCCATAGTCCAAAATCAATTTTCCCCTTCAAGTACCTAAAAATCCTCTTCATAGCTGGCACATGAGATTCCTTAGGATCAACTTGAAATCTTGCAACAATGCATAAGACATTCATGATATCAGGTCTAGTTTGAGTCAAATAAAGCAATCCACCAATCATGGATCCGTATCTATTCTGATTTGTTTTAGGAGAATCATCATCTTGTGTCAACTTACATCTGGTCACCATGGGTGTACAAACTATCTTTGAATCTTCCATACCAAACTTCTTTAGCAATTCTTCCACATACTTGGACTGAGATATAAAGATCCCTTTATCTAGTTGAGTAATTTGAAATCCCAAAAATAATTTTGTTTCTCCAATCATAGACATCTCAAACTCACTCTGCATCTCATCAAAAAACTTCATGCACAAACTATCATCTCCTCTAAAAATGATATCATCAACAAATACTTCGACAATAAAATATTTATCATGATCAATCTTGAAATACAAATTTATATTAGCGGTACCTTTATTAAATCCAATCTTCAACAAATACTTGTCCAATCTAGCATACCATGCTCTTGGGGCTTGCTTGAGTCCATACAATTCTTTTTTGAATTAGAAAACCATATCTCCTTGATTAGTCAATTGAAATCCATCAGGTTACTCAACATACACTTCTTCTTCCACTTCACCATTTAGAAATGTTGACTTGACATCCATCTGATAAACCTTGAAGTTTTTGTAAGCAACATAAGCAAGAAATAGTCTCACAGCTTCTATCCTATCAATAGGAGCAAAATTTTCTTCAAAGTCATTTCCTTCCATATGAGAATATCCTTTACACACTAGTCTTGCTTTGTTTCTAACAACTTGACCTTGCTCATTCAGTTTGTTTTGAAAGACCAATTTAGTTCCAATTACAATTTTGTCCTTAGGTCTAAGAACAAGAATCCATGTATCATTCTTCCCAATTTGTAGTAATTCTTCTTTCATTGCTTCCACCCAATGTTCATTGTTGCATGCTTCATTGACACTATTAGGCTCAGTCTTTGAGATCAAATAGTATTCTTCTGCAATTCTTCTTCTAGTTTGAACTCCTTTGTTCTTATCACCAATAATCTAATCTTTTGAATGATTTAGTCTTACATACCTTGGAGTTTTAGGATGTTCTTGAACTTCAGGCTCTTGTGATGCACTTTCACTAGTTCCTTCCTCTTGATTTTCCTGATTCACTAGAATGATCTAAACTTGATTTGAAGTATGAAGTTTCTTTACTTTATCTGAACTATCATTCTAATCATCTGAATCATATCCACAGGTTATGGATGGTATAACTATGTCTTCATCAACCTTGACATTAGCACTCTCAATTAATTTCCTCAATCTCTTATTGTAGCATTGGTAGGCTTTAATTTTAGTAGAATAACCAAGAAAGATTCCTTCATCACTTCTAGCATCAAAATTTCCTATATCTTCATCTCTTTTGATATAGAATTTACTCCCAAAGATTTTGAAGTATCTAACAATAGGCTTATGACCATACCATAGCCCATAAGGAGTCTTACCGATATCACCTTTTATTTGTACCCAATTGAGAGTGTAAACAAAAGTACTCACAACTTCTCTCCAGTAGATATGCAGAACATATCCTTCTAGCATCATAGTCCTAGCAGCTTCTTGAATTGTCATGTTCTTCCTTCCACAACTCCATTTTGTTGAGGGGTCCACCAGTCAGATAATTGTCTCTTTATCACATGCTCTTCACAAAAAGAGTTAAACTCATCGGAAGTGAATTCACCACCTCTATCTGATCTCATGATCCAGGTGGATACTTGTCAAAAATAGAAGTGTTCCACATGCTCCAAATTTTAGCACCATCTTGAAGAGCCCAGAAAATTGAATCTGACACAATTTGAACAAGGTCGAAAGGAGCTCGTATGCTTGAGTTATGCCTGGTCAAAGTTGGGGTCAAGCTAGGTACAAGGTCTAGTCAGAAAGACAAAACAATCATCATCTCAAAAATGTTCAAAAGAAGCATCATGTCGAAGAGCTCGTCACCACGATTCCAATGTCATTTGTTTCATTGAAAACGGAGCTCATACTACGAAGATATGGTCGGTCAAAGTTGAGGGTTGACCATGATGATGTGGCAGGAATGATGACGTGGCAAGAATGATGACATGGAAAAAATGATGACATGATTATTTAAAATATAATTTAAAAGCTAAATTCCCTTAAATTTAAATTATTAAATCTTTTAAGTTTTAAAATCCCATACTACGAGATTTTTAAGGGGTCTTAGAGATTTTTAAGGATATTAAAAGATTTTGAGAGGATTTTAAGGGATTTAAATGGTAAAATGGCTTACGGAATATAATCCATTCTTTGTAAATATTTTAAAAGGGCTTAAAATAATCTTAAAGATTATTAAAAAGGGATTTGGAAGATTATTTTTGTAAAGCTCATAAAAAATAAGAGCTATTATTTAGGAATGAGATTTTTGCAAAAGGTATATTGTTAGCCTGATTTGTAAATAATAACCTCTTATGGTTATTATTTCCTCCTCCAATGTAACAAAACCTAACCAAAGGCTAAAATAAATCATGTACAATATGTAGGGGGTTATTTGGTTAAGGGGGGAGTTATTTCATTAATTACGGTGGTTTTCACCCCATATAGTAAATTTGATGTATAAAAAGGGGTAGAAGGAAGGGTTTTTAGCTAAGTGATCTAAAAGTGGATTTTGGTGATGATTTTGGATAGATGAAAATTTGTGAGAGATTTCCAAGTGAGGATTTTTGAATAGTGAATTTTTAATCCTTATGCATTTGAAGCTTAGTTAAGCTTGTTGTATTTGTTGAAGGATTTTCTTTGTAATTCATTATCGTCCGAGGAGACGGGAATCTTGTAATAGGTGGAAGACCTTGTAATCATTTTTTGGAGCATAATAGGATTGACTACTCTTTGGAGAGGGACCCGGAGATCTAGTCACGATTATGGCTAACTCTATTATTAGATTGTTTGCACTTTCTCTCTTCTTCTCTCTCACATTTTGGTTATCACCTTGATTTTTAATGCATAATTTCAATAATGTACACTTTTTTTTTGGTTTCCATTAAATTGTTTAAGTTAAACATTCAATTATGCAATTAATCTAGATCCTAAATTAGATCATCTCAAACATGTAATCTTCATACCTATTTTTGTCTCAACCATAGCCTTAAAAATCTTGAATTTCTCCAGAGCTTTAGATTTTTACCTTAAGAAAGTAACCCACATCATTCTAGAATAATCATCGATAAGTAACATGAAATACCTATATTCTTGTAAAATTATGACTCTAGAAAGACCACACAAGTCAGTATGCACAATCTCCAACACTTCACTTGAACAATGTTTTTTTCCCCGGAATGAAACTCTAGTTTGCTTCCCTAATTGACATTCCTTACATATAGCATTAGTAGGTTTTATTAACTTAGGAAGATCTCTCATAGCCTGAGTAGAACTTGTCTTGATAATATTATCAAAGTTTACATTACACATTGTCCTATGCCACAACCAACTTTCATCAACTTGAGCAATCAAACAACTTTTACTAGAAGCACAGAGGTGAAAGATATTACCTTTTGTTTTTGTACCAGATGCAATCATATTTTCGGAACTCCCCAATATTCTACACTTTCCATTCTTGAATTGAAGATTGTCTCCATTTTCAACCATCTATCCAACACTTAAGAGATTATTCTTCAAACCTTCCACATATAGGCCATCATTAGTATTATGCTTACCATCAAGAGAAATGGATCCTCTACCACAAATTACACCAACTTTATCATCACCAAATCTTACAACACCACCATCATACTTTTCCAAGATCACAAATTTACTTTTATCACCTATCATGTGATGGGAGCATCCATTGTCAATCACCCATTCATCTTTTTCTTCAACTCAGGAAGCTAGAGCTTTCTCCACATTTGTGCAACTAGCAGATTCAATAGGTACTGGGTCATTTTCCTTGATAGCAATAAATACCCATTCATACTCACTTAGATTCCCTTTATTAGATTCATCATCTGTCACACCTTCATCAGTAGAAAAATAAAACTTTCTTTGGAATCTAGGCTTGTTAGGTCTTGGCTTAGGAACTCTTTCCATACACCTTGAGGAAAAATGACCTATCTTATTGCAAGAAAAACATTTAATAGGAAATTTACCTTTATACTTACCTTCTCCTCTCACTTCCCTCTTGACAATAAGTGCTTCAAGCTCATCTAGTTTTCTCTCTTCTTCTTCAATCTCTCTCATTTCCTCCTCATACTTGAACACCTTTCTAGAAGAACTTTCACTCAGATCATATATCTGCTTATCTTTTTTGGAGATAATAGCTTTGAATGTAGATTTTGTCTTAGGAAGAGAATCACCAAACTCACTTAACTCAAAAGTAGTAAGCTTACTAATCAACATGTCTTTGGTTACATTTTTCGTAGTATAGATCTCCTCAATAGCAGTAGCTTTCGATTTGTATGCAACAAGAACGAATCTGAGCACTTTAAAAACAATCTCTGATTCTTCCAATGTTCCACCAACACATATGATACTACACACAAGTTTATTCACTCTCTGCATAAAAGAAGTGATGTTCTCATCTTCACCCATTCTCAACATTTCATATTTCCCTTTCAGGCTTTACAACTTAGCAATCTTCACATGGGTATCATCTTCATACAAAGTTTCCAACCTTTTCTAGATCTCATAAGCAGTCTTCAACTCCATTACATTTGTCATTTTAGAATCAGTTAGAGCACTCAACAATGCTTCCTTAGCCCTGATATTGTAATCGACTTCCTTAATCTCATGTGCAGTCGAAGGACCATTCTATGGAATGATATACCTATTCTTTGTAATTTTGCAATAAGGTTCACCAATGCATCTCAGATGACACTCCATTCGAGTATTCCATATAGAATAATTAATTCCATCAAATCTGAAAGTATCCTTCTTATATGTCACCATCTCAAATCACCTCAAGTTATTAAAATTCTTTTGAGGAACCTGCTCTGATACTAATTATTGGAAACACAAGGGAAGACAACTGGGAGGGGGGTGAATCAATTGTCACAAAAATTATACTTATTAAACTTATTTCTCATATTTGATATATAAACATGAAAGCATTAACCATCACCACATTGAAAAGACACATAACACCAAGATTTTTTACTTGGAAACCCTGTTAGGAGAAAAAACGCAGTGGAGGTTAATCCAAAAGATTATACTCTATTAAAAGTATAAATAATGATAAATGGGAATGCACATGCATTTAGGCACATTTCCTAGAGCTCACTACTCAAATACAAAAGGTTTAATACCCAAAGGAAGACACATTATCTTATAGAAACATTCAGATTACATCTAAAAGATTTTGAACTAAGAAAATAACATCTACTAATGCCTGATTACAGTTTTCATTAAGCATGATCCTCTCACTCTTCTTCACACTTTACTTTTTCCTTTGAAATATTAGAACATTATTCACACATATCACTTGAACACTTCACACACCACTTGTACACCACTACATCACATGCCTTCAAATGGTATAAACAATTGCTCATATATATCCATAACTAAGGATAACATCATCTACATGCCGGCTTCAACAAAATATAAAATGAGTACAAAATGTCAGCCCAAATCATTAAGAAATTATGAATGTACACCAACCAATGTCAGCCAAAGCATAGTGAGGACCTAAAACAACTTCCTTGAACATAAAACACCTCCAAAAATTATGCCTTGAAGATCCACAACACGCTACAATCACCCTGTCGTCCATGATCATGAAAAACATAAACTCAAAGAAGAAAATCACCAATTGTGGGCACCATGATCAATGCTGACATACAACACAAATAGAGCATGATTTAGAAACATCCACAAGAATCATGAATCACTACAGAAGCATCCACAACAATTCAAATTACTAGAATCACATTATCTTCTTTTAGGATCACCAACTGAAGCAACTGAACAACTGTCAGAACACAGATACTCATAACTCAATCAAATCTTCATGTAGATCTCTAACACTTTACATGGATAAACTAGATATACTCGAAAACAAACCCTTTAATCCACAACCTCTTATCATAAATATACTAAACTAGCCAACAACATGATGGCTATACTGAACTTCACTGCATCACTGACAACCTGTAACTTATTTTAATACAATTTTCTCAATATCCTCGACATATACAGCCTTAAAGACATTAATGCCAATAGTGTTGACATCAATGAAAATGATATATCAGCAATACCCAACAAGTAGTGGGTGAGCCAGAGGTGGATTCTAAATTTGAGGTACGGGTGGGTCCCTTGAATGAGGAAACAACCGACTAGGTTGACGATTAGGATGACGTGGAGGGTTGTCGTAGTACACGAATATCAACCTAGAATGGAGTTCAACTATAGGTGCAAGTGGGCGCTAGGCCAACTCTTCCTCTTCTTATAAGGCAAGATTCACTCACATATAATTTTTTGTGTTCGTTCTATATCTCTAGGTGAGTGCATTTAATTGTGAAATGATGTCTTCTTTTTCTGCTTCCACCCAATCTAAATCTGGTTGCAAAATAGGAAATATGTTATTATGAGGAAGTACCATCTTTCCGCATGACACGACAAAGATTTTCAGAATTTTTCAATCAATTTGATTTGTCTCCCTAGCGGAGTCACCAAAAATATGTTAGCAAATGAAAAGGCTCAAGAGGATAAATATACTCAAAAATTAATGACTCTCAACCCAAATTTAGCATCAGTGTAAATCCGCCAACAGCTCCGAAAAGACCACAATTGCATTTGTGGATTTTCTCTGGATTTTTTCAAGATACAACTCCCTCACTAGATTTTCAAGGAATTTATCTAAGCTAATGAGCACGGATGTGCTTTTAATGAGAAAGAAAAAAGCCAACAGATGCTAGTTCATAAATATGAAACTAACGTGAGTGTAAATCAACACCATAGATGACCAACACAAAGATTAAAATCCTATAACCAACTAATCAAAGAAAAATATCATACTGTAATAAATGAACACCATATAGCCCATCTTACAAAGAAGATATAACTATATTGCACACATGATGCAAAGATCAGAGTACTAAGCATATCATTAAATTCATAACACAAAGGTCACAAATTATTATAGTCTAAAATAAATGCTAAATCCTTCTCGATAACACCACAAGTTGTATATCCTGAGAACCCTTATCTTCTTCTCTATTTTCAAATATATAGTGAACCAACCCCTACGAACGGTCACCAAAGTTGTTAGTAAATTGGAGATCTTCTTTCTTCCCATCTTCTTGGAAACTGCTAAAGATTGATCAAAATAATTAACCTGGTAAATGAACCGGCATAGGGAAAAAACTAATCTTTATCTTACGAATGTTCGTCGAATGACCTTTCACATAATTGAATAATTAATGCAGAATTAAGGAGACACCATCTGATAACACGTGTATACTACTTGATGTGAAATGTAATTTTAAAACCAACTCAAATCTACCATTAATTTGAATTGAAATGTTATCTCATTAAATTCCTTGGGAAAAAGCACCAATGTCCAACCAATCTTCTATAAATTCAGCTAGTGTCACTACTCTTCATTATTCAAAAACATCTAACATGGAAATCTCTCAGAGTGATGGTAATTTTGTGAATGACTTAATTGTTCTAGAGGAGATCGAGTGTAGTCCATTATTCAAGCACATATCAGACCAGTTGAAGGAGGTCTTTATGATAAAAAGTGAGGTGGAAGGAGAGGTGCTTTACAACATTCTAGGTGAAGCATTCTTGATCCAAGAACACATTCACAACACCATGATGCTAGAGCATTTCATATATACCATCATTAGGACTTCTAACCATCATGACTAGGGTGTGAGAGCACTGGAGCACATAGTAAAGCCTGAATTTCACCGTGTCAATGTGGTGATCACCAGGCTCAACCACTACCCTCAGAATGGACTAATAGCTGAC
Source organism: Sequoia sempervirens (assembly GCA_007258455.2). NCBI lineage: Eukaryota > Viridiplantae > Streptophyta > Pinopsida > Cupressales > Cupressaceae > Sequoia > Sequoia sempervirens. The sequence goes on from VDFB02096880.1 coordinate 26,683, forward strand.
GCCATCTACATAGCGTTGGCCCTACAAGATGAGACATTAAAGGAAGTTGTGGCTCTTATGTGTGCAGGAATCGTAAAAATGATATGGGACTGTTCACACAATTCCTTCACTCGCATGAGAGCCTATTGTTGTTGAGGTAAAAATAACCTCATCAATATAATAGACTCAATACTCAACCTTATACCTTTTAGCCAAACTTACCTTGCCAATTAATTACCTTTAGGATAAATAATTGCTCTCTTTTTATGAATAAGCATGCAATCTTTATTTCTTGAAATTAGTCAAAATAAGCTAATTTGTGTTGGTTTAATGGTTTAGT
>VDFB02096881.1:0-29206 GCA_007258455.2 Sequoia sempervirens
ATATTGCAATCTGACTTCTTTCTCATTCACTTTCTCCCTTAAGAAATGAAACTTGATTGATATATGCTTAGTACCAGATTCTTTGAAATATTTATTGCACTTGAATTGTCATAGTATATGGAAATAGGCTCTTCATATATCACCCTAATATCCTTCAAAATTTGTTCCATCCATAGCACTTGAGTACAATTGTTTGTAGCAACAATATATTTTTCTTTAGCAGTAGATAGAGAAATGGAATTCTACTTTTTGCTCAACCAAGACACCAACTTATTCCCAAGGAAGAAAGCACCACCACTAGTACTTTTTTTTTCATCTACATCACAAGCCCAATCCACATCAGTATATGCACTTAGAGTGAGATCATCATCCTTTGGATACCAAATTCCAAAGTCAATTGTTCCTTTAAGATATCTGAAAATCCTCTTAACAGTAGTTACATGTGATTCTTTTGGATCAGCCTAAAATCTGGCAACCATACATACAACATTCATAATCATTGGTCTAGTCTAAGTTAAGTAAAGTAATCCATCGATCATTTACTTATATTTAGTTTGATATGATTTAGGAGAATCATCATTCTATGTTAGCTTGCATCCAATCACCATGGGAGTACCTATAGGCTTTGAATCTTCCATCCCAAATTTCTTTAGTAGATCTCTCACATATTTGGACTGAGATATGAATATCCCCTTGTCTAACTGGGTCACTTGTAATCCTAGAAAGAACTTCATCTCTCCAATCATACTCATCTCAAATTCATCCTTCATCTCATTAGCAAACTTTGTGCACATACCATCATCTCCTCCAAAAATGATTTCATCAACAAAGACTTCTATAATTAATTCTTTATCATGATCCAATTTGAAATATAATTTGCTATCAGTAGTACCTTTAGTGAATCCAAGCTTCAGTAAGTATTTGCCCAATCTAGCATACTAGGCTCTGGGGGCTTGCTTAAGTCCATATAGAGCTTTCTTCAAGTGGCATACCATATCTTCCTTGACAATTAGCTGAAATCCATCCAGTTGTTCAATGTATACTTCTTCTAGTTCTCCATTCAAAAATGTTGACTTCACATCCATCTGATAGACTTTGTATTCCTTGTATGTAGCATAAGCAAGAAATAATCTAACTGCCTCGATTCTAGCAACAAGGGAAAAAGTTTCTTCAAAATCAACACCTTCCATATGAGAATACCCTTTGCATACCAGTCTTGCTTTGTTCTGGACCACTTCACCTTGTTCATTCAGCTTGTTCTAAAACACCCATTTAGTACCAATCACATTTTTGTCTTTAGGTCTGGGAACCAGTATCCATGTGTCATTCTTTTCAATTTGTGTTAGCTCTTCCTTCATAGCTTCCATCCAGTGTTCATCTTGATAGACTTTAGTGACATTTTTAGGTTCAATCTTGGAAATCAGGCAATATTCTTTTGCAATATTCCTTCTAGTTTTCACTCCTTTATTCTTATCTCCTATAATTTGGATTTTAGAATGGTTTAGCTTTACATACCTTGGAGTTTTGAAATTTTCTTGAACTTCTGATTCTTCTAATCTTCCTTCAGTACTTGCACTTGTCTCTACTTCCTGACTACCTTGACTTACCAGAACAAATTGAGATTGCTTTACTAGAACAACTGGAACATATGGAGCATATGGCACAATTTGAAGTTGATTCTATGTCTGAACATTCTTCCCTTTGTTTGTATTGTCTTCATCAGAATCATATCCACAATATCCTGATGATTTGACAGAATCCTCATCAACTTTGACATTTGCACTCTCAACCATCTGTCTCAGTCTTCTGTTATAGCATTGGTAGGCCTTTCTCTTAGTAGAATAACCTAAAAATATTCCTTCATTGCTTCATGCATCAAACTTTCCTATATCATCATCTCTCTTGATATAACATTTTCTTCCAAAGATCTTGAAATACTTAACAATAGGCTTGTAACCAAACCATAACTCAAAAAGGGACTTACCAGAATTTCAATTAACATTTACCCAGTTTAAATTATACACAGCAGTTCTTATAGCTTCACTCCAGTAGCTTTGGAGCACATTTCCTTTAACATCATTTTTCTAGCAGCATACAAAATTGTTCTATTCTTTCTTTCTGCAACTCCATTCTATTGAGGGGTTCAAGGAGCGGATAACTTTCTAATTCCATGTTCTTCACAAAAATAGTTTAACTCCCTGTAGGTGAACTCACCACCTCTTTCATATCTCAGACACTTAATTTTTAGACCTTTCTAATTCTCTGCCATAGCCTTGAAACTTTTGAACTTTTCCAGTGCTTCACATTTTTCTCTTAAAAAGGAAACCCATATCATTCTACAATAATCATCAATAATCAACATAAAGTACCTTTCTCCATGAATACTTCTAATTCTGGAGGGACCATAGAGTTCAGTATGTAGTAGCTCTAGAAAATCATTTGAATGAAATTGTTTGCTCCGAAAAGTGACTCTAGTCCGTTTACCCATCTGACATTCCTTACAAATTGTGTTAGCAGACAACACTAACTTAGGTAGATCTCTTACTGCTTGAGTGGAACTTACCTTGACAATGTTATAAAAATTTACATGACACAACCTTCTATGCTACAAATAGCTTTCATCTACTTGAGCAATTAAACAACTCCCACTAGCAGTATTCGGGTGAAAAATATTACCTTTTTTTTTCTTTACCAGTAGCAATCATATTGCCAGAACTTCCACGTATCTTGAATCTTCCATTTTTGAATTGTATATCATAGCCTTTTCCCACCATCTATCCAACACTCAAAAGATTATGCTTCAATCCTTCAACATAATGAGCATCATCAGTGTTATCCTTACCACCAAGACAAATAGAACCTCTATCACGAATCACACTAGCATTGTTGTCTCCAAATCTTACAACACCACCATCATATTTCTCTAGACCTACAATTCTTTTTTTATCACTAGTCATATGATGTGAGAATCCACTGTCAATAACCCACTCATCATTTTCTTCAACTCAGGTTGTAAGAGCTTTCTCATCTTCAGTATCCACAGGACTATTTTCAACGATAGCAATGAAAACCCATTCATCTTCATTTCCAGTATCTTTATCAGACTCATCATCAATCACTCCTTCTTCAACAAAGTAAAATTTCTTTTAGAATCTAGACTTGTTAGGCTTAGTTCTAGGGACCCTTTTAAGACATCTTGATGCAAAATGACCTATTTTACTGCATGAAAAAAATTTAATAGGTAACACTCCTTCATACTTACCTTTCCCTTTGCCTTCTTTCTTTATAATCAGTGCTTCCAATTCTTCTACCTCTCTTTCTTTGTCTTCAAGTTGCTTCAGTTCTTCATCATACTTGGATATATTTTTGGAACACTCTCCCAGACTATGTCTTTACTTGTTACTTCTAGATATAGTAGCCTTGAATACAGATTCATTCTTTGGAACAAACTCACTAAATTTACTTAATTCAAAAGTAGCAAGCTTACCAACCAGCGTGTCTCTTGACATCTTTGTTACTGATTTGAGCTCTTCAATAGAATGAGCCTTCATTTTGTAGGAGGGAGGCAAGGATCTGAGTATCTTAGCCACAATTTCATCCTCATCCAAAGAACCACCAACACATGTAATACCCATCACTATTTCATTTACTCTTTGCATAAAAGAGGTGATATATTCATCTTCACTCATCTTCAAATTTTCATACTTACCTTTTAGACATTGTAGCTTAGCCATCTTCACCTATGCATCTCCTTCATACAAAGTTTCTAGCTTTGTCCAAATCTCATGAGTTATCTACAGTCTTAACACATCAGTTATCTACAGTCTTAACACATCAGCCATCTTTGAATCTGTCAGAGCACTCACCAAAGCTTCTATAGTCCTGATATTATTTTCAGCATCTTTGATCTCATCAATGGTGGAGGGAACATTCTAAGGAATAACTTATGGATCTTTGTAATCTTCCAGTAGGCTTCACCAATACACCTTAGGTGACATCGCATCCTAACTTTCCACAGTGATTAGTTAGTTCCATCGAATCTTGGACTATCCTTCTTGAATGTTTCCATCACGAATCACCTCAAGCTTTCAGACTTCTTCAAAGGAACTTGCTCTGATGCCAATTTTTGGAAAAATAAGGACAGAAAACTAAGAGGGGGGTTTGAATAAATTTTCATAGAATAATAAACTTTTCAAAATTTACTTAACTTAATCTTAGATCTAATGAATAAGAAATTAACCATAAGTAATTAGCACATTAGAGAGTTAGAGAACACCAAGATTTTTTTTACATGGAAACCCTGTTAGGGGAAAAACCACGGTGGATGTTACTCCACAAGATTATACTCTGTTAAAATTATAATGAGAAATAATAAGGGGAAAGCACATGCATTTACACACACTGCCTAGAGCTCACTATTCAAATACAAAAGGGGCTCACTGCCAAACAACACATAATAGGATTAAAATACGAAGGGTATGAACTGAAGGAATAGCTTCTCCACAAGCCTAATTATAGTTTTAATTAAGCATAGAAAACTCCTTCACAAACTGATTTATACTTCACTCGACCTTCTTCACACTTTTCTCTATAATCGTATGATATTTACACGTACACACATAAGAGCACACTCAACACCTTTCCAACTCCCAACACCGATGAAACAATCACTCTTATATATCCGCTACATGAGATTTCATCAATAACTTAGTCGCCCAGGAAAATAAAACATATTTGCAATGTCAGCCCAAATTTACAAATAAAATTTTAATGTGAATCCACCAAGGTCAGCCATAGCATAGTGGAGACCCAAATTTAAAACTTCAACACAAAAATACTTCAATTAATTTCACCTCGATGATCCACAACACACTACCATCAACATGTCACCCAAGAACAAGAGAAATAAACATACGCAGAAAAAAATTCTAACCACAAGCATAGTGATCAATGTGGACATACCACAAAGATAGAGCATGATCTAGAAACATCCAAGAACACCAATAAACAACAGATAAACATCTGCAACAACTGAGATTTCCATAATCACATAAACCTCATTCAGGAACAATGACAGAGACAACATAAACACTGTTAGACCACAACATGATCAAATATATATGCGGACCTTTGAAACTTTTGGTAGATGGTCTAGATACACTCATCAGAAAACCTTTATTCCACAATGGCTAAACTTTAATGTAAAGAACAAGATGCCTTCAAGATCTGCACAGTTCCACAAGGAACCTAGAATACTTTCTTTTACAAATTTCTCAATATCCTTGACATATATAGCCTCTAGTATACCAAATGCTAATAGTGTTGATATCAATGAAAATCACATATCAACAACACATCCACATCATCCAACACATCCCACCCCCTGATCCGTAAGATGATGTATAATTAAAAATAAAATTTATTTCACAACAAGTGCTCAATCTTCAATCAAGGAAAACCACAAAGCCACCAAAGAACTTGTGCTCCTATCCATTTGATAGGAGCATTGTCATAAAAATGTTCCCAAAGGGATTTGAGATCCCAAAGTTTGATAAATATCATGGAATAGGAAACCTTGAAGATCACATCAGGCAGTTAGAAGTACATTGCATGGAGGTTGCATACAACAAAACTTATCTGATGCGACTATTCCCTAGAAGCTTGGTAGGTAGCGCCATTGAATGGTTCTCTCATCTCTCAGGAATCAAAAACTTCCAAGAAATCATGGATGCATTTGTACAAAACTATGCCTTCAACATAGCTATGGATGTGAGATGGAAGAACTATCAACTATGAAACAATCCAAGGGAGATACGTTTGCTTCATTCTTGCAATGCTGGTGATCAAAATCCAAAAGAAGTAAATGGGTCATGCCTAAGGAACAACAAGTGTGCACAATCATCGCAAATCTTGATGGAATCTTGTCCTTCCATCTAAAGATGCAATGCATCACAACCTATGATCAATTGATCCCCAAGGCACTCAATATCGAAAGAGCCCTTATCTCACAAGGGAGAGTTCCTTCTTATCAAGAAATTTTCCCATCCACCAACTACAATGACAAACCTCACACATGGGCAAAAAATAGAAATATTATCAGCGATGGTGTAGTTGATGCCAAAGTTGTCATTAGTGCAACTCGAAAAAACACACAAGCACCTCAACAACCACAAGCAAACACTACGAATTAGCATCTGAACAACCAAATAGTCAATAATGTGGACAATCAAGGAAGACCGCCTCAGCAAAACAGATATTCCCCCAAGCAGAAGTACACACCTCTTGGGGAATCAGTTGAATCTATTATGAAGAGACTAGTGGATGAAAAAATCATCACAATTCCCACCTATGACAACTACCAAGAGCCCTTGGTAAAACCATCATGGTACAATGAAAATAACCTTTGTGATTTCCACAAAATCAAGGGACACACAACTGCCAATTGCATGAGGTTGAAAAACTTGATCCAAGACCTCATTGATGACAAAATCATAAATGTGGAACAACCAACTGGGAATCAAAATCTCAAGATTTACATGAATCTAATGCCAACCACAATAAGGGAAATAATTATAATGATAAAGGAAAGGGTACCTTCAAAAGTGTGAATCATGTGTATGACCATGTTGTCGCATCTCTAGAAGAAATGGTCACTATCATCACTATCAAAGGAGCCCAGGCTGATTGTGGAGTCACCACAAGAGATGGAAAGGTTACTATCGTAGGATCATCTCAATCTCCTAGAGCATCCACTTCCAACCCAAGATCTGTTCCTAGTGGCTACAATTTCCTCAACCAGTTGAAAAGAAACCCAACTCAAATCTCCATCATGGAGTTGCTGAAGATCTCACCAGGCCACAAGAAAATTCTTGAAGAAGCCTTGGCCTCATCTTCCATCCCCACTAATCTTGATGTAGATCAATTCTAAGCTATGGTCACACACCGAACTACACCTCACCTTCTAAAATTTTCAGAACAAGATCTTCCAATACAACCATCTCACAATCATGCACTTCATCTTGAGGCTTGCATTCATAAGAACAAAGTCAACAGGGTCCTAGTGGATGGAGGTGCATGGTTGAACATATGTACCCTTAAATTAATAAAAAGTTTGGGCTTCTCCAAAGATGCAGTTGAAAAAAGACAAGGAATAACCATCAAATCCTACGATGATCAAGAAAGAGTGTCTCAGGGCACTATCCAACTCCTTATTCAAGTAGGTTCAACCATCATGGAAACATGTCAAGTTCTCAACCTAGAATTTCCCTATAATATGCTCCTGGGGCATCCCCAGATTCATGGGATGCAAGTTGTACCTTCCACTTTCCACTACTGTGTAAAGTTTCCATACCAAGGCCAAGAGGTCAATGTCCATGGGGATCCTAAACCCTTTTACTATTGCAAAAATATGGAAGCAAAATATTACAAGATCCCCCAAGTGCCCAAGAATGATGAAGGTCCCTCAACTTAATACATAGACCCAACTACTCTCACCCCCACTTCTACAATAAACACACTGCCATTCCCACCATCTCTGATATCAAGGTCATTATCTAGGACAATGGGTGTGCGGATTACACAATTCCAAAAAATAATTTTGTAGTGTGATAATTACCACAATCTCCTAGGTCACGAGGATGACCATAGTCAAGTAATGCTTCCTCACCCCAAACCTTTGTGGCAGGCTCCTCCAGCTTTAGGAGTTGGGGAGACCTAGGTCAAGAAGTAATAGAAGAGGACCCACCGAACCTCCTATTCCAAGACAACAGACACACAATTGACCTACCTATGGAATAGCAGTAAAGGCTTACAAATTATGCTCACCATGGGCTATGACAGAAATAAAAAGATTGGAAAAAATGACAACGGGCTTCTAGTACCTCTCATTCTAGAGACATGTATGAGAAATATTGGTCTTAGATGTACCCCACCAAAGGTGACCATACTTGGAAAGGGTGTCTCGGTTAAGAAAGTCAAAACTCCTTAGCAATTAGCATCAACCCCCCAATTGCCTGTATCCACTGGTCTGCCTTTAAAAAACTTCACATTTGATGTGACTGATGTGTGTAGTAGTGACGAGGACCCCATAACTAATTTTACTATGCTTTTCAAAGACACCTCCCTACTCATGATTAATGCCTTGCATTTTGAGACCAATGACCATCAAACCCATGAAAAAAGCCTAGTCTACCCTCAACTCATCAATTATAACCAACAAGGACCACCAATTCTGGACACTTTCGAAAACGATGAAGTGCTCTCAAAATTCATGGGATTGCGAGACACAGTACCATATAGAGATCACAAGGTTGGGTTTGATATCATACTAGACACACAAGCCTATTATGGGGAAATTATTGAATCCCTTAGTCGCAAAAACAAAAATTTGAGAACAATCTCTACGTCCTTGAGTCAAAACCACACTGTTCTAGCTGAGAAGTGCAACCCAGTCAATTTGGGAATAGAGGAAACTCCCATATCACATTTTATGCTGAATCATTGATGTCAGAACAATAGGAGCTCCTAGCTTCTTTCTTAAGGGAAAGAAAGAAAAACTTTGCATGGACCTACGCTGACATGCCTAGGCTTGATCCGGAGAGATTGGTCCACCATCTAGCAGTTTACCCCAAAGCAAAGCCCATCAGACAAAAGCTTAGAAATATGTATCCCAAAATTGCATTGTTGGTCAAAATGGAATTAAGAAAAGCTCCTAAAGGTAGGGTTCATACAACCAATTGATTATACAGAGTGGGTCTCAAACCTTGTACCTATTTCAAAGCCCGATGGGGGCATTCGTATTTGTATAGACTTCAAAGACCTCAACAAAGCATGTCCCAAGGATGAATTTCCACTTCCAAACATTGACTTGATCATGGATATGACCGTGGGACACTAGATGCTTCCACTAATGGACATATTCTTTTGGTATAACCAAATCATGATAGCCAAAGAAGACCAACACAAAACAAATTTTACTTGTCCATGGGGGACATAATCCTGGAAAATGATGCCATTTTCCCTAAACAAAGCATGAGCAACATATGAGAGGGAAATGACCTTAATCTCTCATGACATGATCCATAAGACTATGGAGGATTATGTCGATGACATATTGGAAAAATCCAGAAAAAGACAGGACCACATAGTAGCATTGAGTGCCATCTTTGATAGACTGGATGAATACAAAGTCCACCTTAATCCAAAGAAGTGTGTCTTTACTGTACAATTAGGGAATTTTTTGGGATACATCATGTCCATGAGAGAAATTGAAATAGATCTCGCTAAGGTTAAGGTAATTCTTGGAATGAAGGCACCAAAAACACTGAAACAACTAAGGGGCCTACAAGGAAGACTATAGTCCATCCGCCGATTCATAACACAACTAGCAGACAAGGATGTCCTCTAATCTCATCTACTCCACAAGGGGGTAGCGTACAAGTGGGATGAAAAATGTGATCAGTCCTTCAACAAGATTAAGGAGTACTTACACCACTATTCCTCATGGTGCCAATTCTAGGAAAACCCTTGATCTTATACATATCAGCAACATCAGTAGCTCTTAGCGCTCTCTTAGCACAACATGATGAAATTGGAAAAGAAAGAGCTACCTATTATATTAGTAGAACTACGTTGGGCCATGAACTGAACTATACGTCAATTGAGAAAGCCTGTCTAGCAGTTGTATTTGTAGCACAAAAGTTCAAACATTGCATTCTAGCCCATCAAATAAATCTCATTGCAAAGATAGACCCCCTTAAGTAAATGCTTTCCAAAGAAATGCTTATAGGGAAAACAACAAAGTGGGTTATGATCCTCACAGAGCATGACATAGAGTACATGGAATGCAAGGCCATCAAAGGGCAAGCTATTGTAGACCAACTAGCAAAAGCACCAATGTATTTAGAGAACTCGCTAGTTTCATAGTTCCCCGATGTATCCATCTTCAACTTGAGCATAGTAGACCACTGGAAGTTGTACTTTGATGGTTCTTACACATAGCATGGATCGGTAGTTGGAGTCTTTTTCATCACTCCACAAGGAGACTACATACCAAGATCCTATAAATTGTCATTTCCCTACACAAACAATATCGCAGAATATGAGGCTCTAACCATAGGACTTGGAATAGCAGTGCAGTGGCATGTCATGGCTCTCAAGGTATATGGGGATTCACAGATCATAATCAATCAAGTAAACTATGAGTACAAAAATAAGGATGACAAGCTAACTCCATACACGAAATTGGTGGAAATTCTTAAGGATTCCTTCATTGAGATCACATTCGAGCAAATACCTAGAGCAAACAACAGAGTGGCAGATACCATGGCAACAACTGGATCTCTATCGGAAATCCCTCGCAATGTCTCAAAGCATGAATTCCTAGTAGAGCAGCTTCTCGTGCTTGCATTCAAGATACCATAGTCCAAATTTGTGTGCGAAATCATTGGTCCCAATGATCCCTGGTACCATGATATATACACTTATCTGATGATAGGAGTACTCCCAGCCAACATAACCTCAAACCTTAAGAAAGCTTTTGTCAAGAAAGCATCTCATTTTGTCATCCTAGGAGATACCCTTTACCGTAGAAGCATTGAGGGAACACTATTACATTGCTTAAATGCTAAGGAGGCATTGACTACCTTAACCGAGGTACATAAAGGCATATGTGGTTCACATTTGAGCAGTATGACCTTGGCCAATAAATTGTTGAGGATAGGGTACTATTGACCTACCATGGAAAGAGAAGCACGTGATTATGTCAGAAGGTGTCTACAATTTTAGAAGCATGGGGACCTCATCCATGCACCAGCTCAAGAGCTACACCCCATTGTCACACCTTGGCCCTTTTCATAGCGGGGGCTTGATCTCATTGGAAAAATCACCCCCACCTCATCCAATGGCCACAAGTTTATCATTACTACCACTGAGTACTTCACAAAGTGGGTGGAATCCATACTAATGACCTACATAACCGAAAAATTAGATATCAAAGTTCATCCTAAACTACTCAATTTTCCGTTATGGTGTCCCACAAGCCATTATCTAAGATAATGGGACACCATTCAAAAATTAGGATGTCTGTGACCTATGCTACAAATTCAAAATCCAACATCGCTTTTCCACCCCATACTACCCCCAAGGAAATAGCCAAGTTGAGGCTACAAACAAGACCATTCTAAAAATCCTCCAGAAAATGGTCAATGAGGTTGGTCGTGATTGGCATCTCCAACTGAATCTCACCCTTTGGGCCTATCAAACAAGCATCCACACACCCATAGGTACCACCTCCTTCTCCCTAGTCTATGGATCAGAAGCCATATTACCCATCGAAATCGAGCTCCTGACACTGAGGATATCACTACAAAATCTCATCATAGATGTGGAGTATCAGGTGTCAAGATTAAATGAGATAGAATTGCTAGATGAGTGGTGCATAAAGGCCTTAAACCATTTGCAAGTGTATCAAAACTAACTTAAGCAAAGTTATAATAAGAAGATCAGGAGTCAAACATTTCAGGTAGGAGAACTTGAGCTCAAGGAGAATAAGAAAAATGTCCCAAATCTAGATGGAAAAGGAAAATTTGAACCCAATTGGTTGGGACCATTTATCATCACAAGTTACAAGTGAGGAGCATATTAGTTATCAACACTAGAAGGCGAGCCTCTGCAGGAGCCCATGAATAGCTCCCATCTTAAAAAGTTTAACGCCTAAATATTTCAAGGGTGTAAAATCGAAAAATACAAAAAATTTAGAAAATGTCCTAAAAAAATGGTCACCCTATTGAAAACCTGGCAAACAGGCATCTTGGTGACAACAAAAAAAATAGAAAATACAAAAAATAAAAATAAAAATAGAAAAAAGGATTGAAAACAGTAAAGAAAAAAATCGTCCCCTAGTGAAAACCACTTCGGTGGCACTTTGGAAAAGTACCTTGGTGAAAACCTAGAAAATAGGTACCTTGTGTAAATAAGCACTTTCCATCCACCAAGATCTTCACGGCTTGTTCTGCATCATCCACCCATTACGCTTTTATCATCCATCTATCTTCATCCATCATTCACCCACATCCACATCATAGCTTGATCATGTGTTCGTGTCATGATCCCTCCTAGTACTACTCAGTCCATTCTCAAGGTCAGTTTGTCCTACCTATATTGGAGTAGTCTATTAATTCATGTTGGGGGAATGTTCTCATCATATCAGATTCATGTATGTTCTTGAAGTCCTTAAATCGAAAAAATCCAAAAACATTAGAAAACCAAGAAAATCCAAAAAACATTAAAAAAAAAAAAGAAAACCCAAAAACATTCAAAACATATCAAAATCCAAAAAAAGAAAGGGCAAAAAAAGTCAAAAAGTCAAAAAACATAGTCATCTTGTCAAACTACGTCATCTCTGAGCTTTGAACATAGGCAAGGTTGATATATGATCATCGCCTGAGACACTTAGGTTAGTCTTTTAAGAGTTTGTCATAGTAAACTGGCAATCCATCTATTCATATCTCATCAATAATCAAGTTTGTTTCAGTTGAACTATGTGGTCTATGTGTATAACTTAGGCAACACTAATCTGGTTGATCAACCTCCGAGACCCCTAGGATAGGTCTTTAGGTTAGTCTCTTGGTAAAAATTTCAGAAAACCCCAAAAACATTTGAAAATTTGAAAATAAAAACATTTGTAAAATCTCAAAAATACCAAAAAAAGCCTCAAAACATTTAAAAAATAATCCTAAAACATCCAAATATTTGAAAAAAATCCATCCATCTCATCTTGCTTTCACCCGAAATAAACATCACTCACAATAAATCATTCGTCATCCTCAACCTTTGGTGAAATAGTTGGAAACAATTCTAGCAGGTTAAAAGTGAAAACTCAAACGTCAAGGTCTCAAGTCTAGGTCAGTATGTAAACAAGTTGGTCAACTCTTTGTGTCAATAGCCTATCATCCAATCAGTCCCAAATCAATCATCTGATAACATCATGTCCTAGGATGCATCCTTCCTACAATGGACATCAACATCAGGCATCATCGTAGTTTAGTCTTGGCTAGCGATATTGAAGAACATTAGCTTGTTTGTTTACCTGATCTTTTTCTTGTTGATTTATCTTTTTACGCTCATTTTGATGACCTCTCAATGATGTCCCAAATGAAGGAATTTAGAGACAAAGAAATGGGGAAACGGTCATTATGTTTTTATCTATTGTACATTTTGGATATTCTTGTAAAATAACCTTGGTCATACGTGCTTTGTTTGGGTGTAGGAAATATTTTTCAGGTATCTTGTTGACCACATAAGAAGGCTTTCCTTTCTATGTTTTAGTCTGACATGCTTGGAATATTTGAACTGCATTTTGAATAAGGTTTCGTATGTCAGGTGTGAACATGAGTACTCCTATCTGATTTTTGAGTCAAAATCCATCACACTAGGTGCAACACCATCCTAGATCTTTATACCTTGATGCATCATGCCTATATGTATTATCAAACATAAAGTAAATGGCCCTTTTAAAAAGTCCCAATTCCTTGGTAAGCAAATAATAATAATCATCATCATCATCATCTTTTGACTTGTTGGAGTATTTTCTTTCTTCTATCTTTTTTTTGCACTAACATGGTACCATGATAGTTAATCGCAAATCATCATTGCTACATTTTTCATGCATCCACAAAACCATTAGCATAATGCATATCATATCATGACATATAGGACATATTGATCATCTCATAGGCATTTCATTTCATCATTGCATAATATAGATTGGTTATTCTAAGCATCTCATAAATCATACATTTGCATTCATTGTATAAGCATAAAAGGAAACCATCACATAGGCATTATTAACTCACATCATATAAGCATCCATCACATCATATAGATACATATCATCCATTTTCATAACATAGGCATCATATCTTGACATATACATCATTAGATCATCATTAAATAGATCATCTCATGGACATCATTATAAAATGCATCATCGTATCATATCATGGGCATCATCATAACATCCATAAATGCATCACCATATCATACATGAGAAATGAAAAAGAGAAAATATATCACAACATTTTTATACATCATCATCAAAGGTACATAGAAAAGATATTGAAAAAGAGATGCATCCATAAATCATTACATCACATCATAACATCACATCAATTGCATTGCATCATCATCACATAAGATAGAATCATTTCATCGCATATAGAAAGTAAAAATATCACATCATGCATAAATAAAATAGAACACATCATATCAGATCAAATAATCTCATCTCATATATATATATATATATATATATATATATATATATATCGTCAAAATAATATACACTCTCATGGTACAAATTGGGATCAAGTGTGTATCAATCAAATAAATAAAGTACAATTTCCCACGGGGATATTGAGAACAAGCCTGTGAAACACAAAAAAAATTATGTCTCTGATCAAAAAGGGCTAGCCCTACTGGCTTCCCTCACCCTCACTGGCCTATCTCTCTCCATGATCCTCTGGAGGCTGGTACCCTATTTTTTGTGAAAAATATGGGACCCGAGACACTTAGGGTACGACCTGATGATAATGAACTTTGTAATAATTAGCCTCTCGGACCGCCTCCCTGTATGCTCATAAAGAAACTAAACTCTGGGAGGAGCATGTAGCCATGCTCTCAAGCTACTGTCTGCAACCCATCTCTTATTTTTCTTTGAGCTCTGCGGCCTATCTCTGTTGGACAGCCTTATCCCACTCTATCCAAAGCTGGTCTCTCTTTGCTATAAAAGCAGCAACCTATCCCTGTATCCCCTGAACCTATGCCTACAACTGTTAAATATGAGTATCCCTCTAATCAGGTGGAGGTGGCAATGGCGGTGGCAGTGGCAGTGGTGGTAGGGGTCCCTGATCTCTCTGAGGTGGCTGATCTGCCTGTTTATCCTGGTCCTGCCTGCCTTGGTTTTGATCCTGCCTTGGCTGATCTAGTTGTCCCCTACCCTGATCAAGCTATTGGTGTGGTCTGCCTCTACCCTAGCCCCCATCTCTATCCTTTATCCATCTCCTTAGCCTCCCTAGTCTCAGCCTCATCCTGCCGCTCTACCCCTAGCTCTCTGTCATGCTGATGGTGTCTCTAGCACTGTCAACCTGAGGGGTGGCCTGAACTAGTCTTTGTAGGCTTGGGTAGTCCCTGCATTTTCCTGGCCCTGGTCATATGGCCATGGCCTGGCCACTAGCCGTTTGAAGAAATCAATGGCCTCCTGGGCTGGAATGTAGTAGCCCCATGAGGTCTCCCTCATAGTACGTGCAAATATGGTAACTTACTGGTCATTGGATCTATCATGTGGCTCACAAAACTATCTCTAAACTCGGCCAGGCAGGTACCTCTCGATCATGGTGTGCTCTCTGCCTTGCATTATTCTATCCTTTCTTGCGAAAAATAGCTGCCAGGCATCATTTTACCACACTGGCCATCCAAGGTATGGTCGCCATGTGAATGCTCTCATGTCATCAATGACCCTTCTCCAGTGAGGGATCTTGTGCTAACGTATGTAAGTAAAAGAAAGTCCTCCCTTGTACATCTAGACAACTAGGTCATTTGGCTCCATATCAACTACTATCACTCTTGGACGGAGCACTGGAATGTGCTCCCAAGCTGAGATATGGAGGAGTGTGACCCCAGCCCCGATGGCTCTGCCATCGCAGTATGCAAACTCATGTAAATATCAATATAGAGAGGCCAATAGTACTGGTCCCCACGCAAAGCATACTCTTCGTCTGACCATCAACTCCCAGGAAAGCCCCCCCATCCTAGGATGAAATATCAATTGCATCGATTTGGTGCCATAAGACCTGAAATGATAGCTACAATGACCAAGCAAAATGGTGACACAATGATCCTGTAATGCTCTAACTCCATCTGGCCCTCTGCAAAGATGATCTGATCAAGGCCCATAATGTTGTGGCAAGAATCTCTCCTCGAATCCACATCATAAATCACTCACTCACTGTGGATAGGCAATTGTAGAATGCACCACACATCCTCCAATGGCACTATGGCCTCGCCCATTGGAAAGTGAAACAATGACATCTCACTATGCCATCGATCTATGAGCATTGTCATCATCCCTAAATGTTTCCTCACTAGCAGTGCATCCAGAGTCTAATCACTCCCAGCTACTCTTGGAGTCACTCATGCATACCAACTAGTCTAGCTAAAATGGAGGATCAATGCTCACGTGAATGAAGAATATTTGTCTCCTCCTACATCAAGAAAGTCAAGGCATTAGGTTTTATTCAAAATCGGGATCCTGTCCGGAGTTTTCACAATTGAAACAAAAATTGCACCGATGTTTGCAATTGTGGTGCAATTTGGAAGTCCCAAACTACACCCCTAGAAGCTCTAAACCCCTAAACCTCACCGCCACAACATGGTTTGGGCGTGCCCCGGTTTGACCTCCAAACACTAAATTGCTAATTGGCCTGTCGTGACACTGTTTTCATATGCGCTCTAGTTTGGAGTTTGAACCCTAACTCCATACTATGATGATGTGTTGTTCATGATGGCGATGTAGTTTAACACAGCGTGACACCGAAAGGAAGATTGTAGTGGTGCTATACAAGACTGCTTGACCAAAAGTTGACTTTCTAAACTAATAAATGCTCATGAAAAATGAAATGAAAGTCGGGACAAGTTGACTCACCGGTGGTCCTGTTCCAGGCAGTCTCTAGTACACTCACACTCGCTCCGAGATGTGTCATGGAAGTGGTCATTGTGCCATCTCTCATAGGGGTTAGAGCTCAAATCGCAAAAATTTCAAAAGGCTATGTGTGCAAATGAACTGGAAGTGGCCCCTCGGGGCCTATTTAAGCTTGAAAACTAGGGATTTTTGACCTCATTTAGCCGTCCAACTAGGGTTTTGGACCCCCGATCCTTTTTTTGCCCAAACGAGGGCTGTTTTACATCATTTTTTCACATTTTTGCACTTTTTGGCATCTGGAGCCTTTCTAGACCTATCGAGTACCTTGCCCTCTTTTTTCGCAAGATCACCCAAAAATCAAAATTTTCGTCTGATCTCTCGAGGGGGCAGTATATCAGCATGCTTCTTCTCATCAGGGTAGCAGTGGGGCAATTTTTGAAAATTCATTTTTTTTGAATTTTGATCAAAACAGTTTATTCTTTGAACGGGTGCCGTGAGTAATTTGTTTCAAAGAGGGGAAAAATGTAGACATGAAAAATATATTGACACACTCGATCCTGATTACTAACATCATTTCATCTTGAATCATCTTATTAGCTAGTCATCACCTTTCATCCCTTAATTGAATAAATTTCATTTATCTAATTAATTCATCACTTCTTGTTAATTAAATAAAACAATGTTATTTAATTAATCCTCTAATTTCTATTTAATTAAATAATCCATTTTATTTAATTAAATCCCTAAATTCATTCTATTAAATTAAATCAATCCTTATTTTATTTAATTTAGCATCATCTTTGTTTCATTAAATAAATCAAAATATTTTATTTAATTAAATTTAAATCATATTCCTCTCAACTTTGATTTAAATCAATCCAAAAATATAAATCTAATTGCCACATCAACTAATCTCCTATTAAATTAATCAAATCCTATTTAATTTAATCCTAATCGCCTAAATCCTCTAGATTTTGCAACTTGCACAAATAAATCATCTCTTTGATTTATTAAATCCCTTAATTATTTTCAACATGGCATAAAAAAAGGGAATATTCCTCCAAGTTTGAAAATCCCTCCAAATGGATTTGTCCTTCCAACAAGGCATTCATTTCCTCTTACATGTCCTTGTGCATTGAGCCAAGTGGCATTTAAGTCATTCCTTTCTCCCTCCAACTTGTCACTTCACAATTTCAAATTCCACCTAATATTATTTATCATGCACATTCATCAAAATCTTCTCAAGCTTCCTCCATTCACATATTGACAAGTGGCACTTGACCATTGGATGTTCAATGATCCCACATTCATCCCTTTTTCGTCATCATCCATCTCTTTCATCTATAAATAAGAGGCTTTCCTTTGTATTTTGGATCCACAATTGAGAGCAAAGTTACTATCTTCACATTTGGAGTAAATTTATCCATTTCCATAGCATTTTCCATCATCATAGCTAGGTTCTTGCAGATTTCATCAAGGAAGCACATTGTTTATTGTTATCAATTGGATCAATCTTCACCAATCTTGCAAAGGAGTTGGGAAAGGGCCAATTTCCACATCAAATTAGCACCAATTCCCCATTGGGATTGAGAGTTTGCATGCTTAAATAGGATTTAATTGCTTTTCTTGTTTTGTTCTTCATTCCTTTCCTATTTTGAGCATTGTAAATGAATTTCATGGGGAATCTTAATTATAACTTGAATATGGATCTAATATTGTGTTTATTTTCTATGTTTATGCAGGTCTAGGATTGGGGTTCACAATTCTAATTATGTTTTAGTTATGAAATAATGTGACTTTTTGTAATGGGCCTGATGCTTGTTGTTTCCCATACAAATAGGGAAACTAGGGCCTGATTTTGAGATATCATATCGTCATCATCACATTTCATTCCATATAGTAGGAATTAGTAAGAAGATAGATTGCATAATTCGCCCATCCATACCGTATTTCAAAAAAATCTATTATAATGCTTATATTTTAAAGTAATACAATAGAGCATACTATTTATATATCGTAATTCATTTTCAGTGTTCAATTACTGTGTTGATTTTCATCGTCATTTATTACTTTGTTGTCTCCAAAGTGGTATGTTCAAGTTATTTCAATCTACATGGTTTATTAGAGCACATTTGATGTTACTGTGTGAAAGAGTTGATTGGTTTCCAAGTTGATGTGAAATAAAATCCTTTCTAATAGTTTACTTTAATTGGTCTCTGCACAGGGTTAAAATCCTTTTAAAGAAATTGTTTTGATTGGTTTTCATTAACTCAAGAATTAAAATCCTTTCATACTTTCATAGTAATTTGATAAGATATCACTAGGATTATTAAAGAAGAACATTGTGATAAACATACTTGCACATTTGCACATGGTGCAGACATCTCAAGTATCCAGTAATTCAAGTTAAGTTGAACAATATGATTACCTATCTCACAAGTTTGTATCCATTCCATTGATCATTATTCATTCATCCATTCCATTCACCCAATAGGAGTAGGCACCAGTCATACTTAGGATATTATATACAACATACAACTCCCAATCTTGAATTCTCAAATACTTTCAATAGGAACTAGTCATCAAAGCTCTACATTTACTCTACCTCCACATGCCATAGCAAGTAGATTGCTCAATCTAGGAACCATATCCAATTTTAAATCTACCTAATTGTTCAAGTATACCCACTTAGGTCTGCAA
Organism: Sequoia sempervirens; assembly: GCA_007258455.2. NCBI lineage: Eukaryota > Viridiplantae > Streptophyta > Pinopsida > Cupressales > Cupressaceae > Sequoia > Sequoia sempervirens. The sequence goes on from VDFB02096881.1 coordinate 19,397, forward strand.
GAGCCTAAATAGTAGAAGGTAATTAGTCTTGTTTACCTTGTTCATGGGCCAAAGGGGTATTAAGGGATTGAAACCCACTTATGGTTTAAAAACCTGCACTTTTGAGACCTAACAGATTGATTGACGACCACAATTCAAAGTGTGACTTCCCAATAGTTAGCTATTCTTGTTCATGGTAAAGACTTTGTAATAATGGTGTATCTGCTTCTCAGCTACCAAGATTGACTCTAGACGACTTTAGATCATATTTTTGCTTCTCCTAAGAAAAATTTATTGTTGAGCGACACCATTTATTCCCTGAAGTATTGCAGTGGTTATATTTTTTGATAGGGTGTGATTTTCTTGCTCTGAGCACAAACTTCTTGGGAGTGTCATGCATGTTTTCAAAATGCCATCAATGTTGGAGTGTGCTTGAGGTGTCAAAGGCCTTTATGGCTGGTTGTTGCTCTATTTTTGGGGAAAATTCTTCATGTTTGTAATTTGATTGGATTTAATCCTTTCTGTAACTCTAATTGAGTTAGGGTTAGGGTTTGAATTTGAATTATGAGTTATGCCTGCACTATAAAGGAAAATTTTCTTGTTTTTGTACTATTAGGACTTCTATTCTCCAACCTGAGTGGTCTGTGTAGACACCGAAATCTGGTTATTAGCCTGCGACTTCTATATTCTTCATATTTCGTATTCTTCATGGTCATGATTAAATAATGTCAATTATTTAATTAATTCATCTTTTATTAATTCATCTATTAATTAAATAATATTAATTATTTAATTAATTCACTTCTCCTTATTCTATCTAATTAATTAAATAGACACTTGTTATTTAATTATGTTACTAATTAACCTTCTTCTTGTTAAATTAAATAAATCATTATTTAATTTATTCTTTATCATATTTCAACTATAATTAAATAAAGTCATTATTTATTTGATTATTCATTTAAAATCCCCTCGTCACTTAATTAAATAAATCTTATTTATTTAATTATCCTTCGAATATCGAGTTTTGAATTAAATGAATTATTTAATTCATTAATTCTATTTTAACGCATTCCTCTATATTTTAGATAATTATGTGAATTATCTAAGTATTCACTTTTACTCAACTCGACATCTATTTTAATCATTCAGTTAACTATTGATTTAATGTCTGAGTGGCGTCTTCGAGTAATCTTCTCGTCTAACCATGCAATCGTCCACTTCTAACTCAATTGCGTGTACATGCGTATTAATTAAATATTCTTATTTAATTAATTAAGTGTTGTGCGTGCATTCGAACAAGAGTTGCTTTAATCAATCTTTATCTTTGTCATGCAAAGATATTTCTTATGTTTTCGAATGCCGAACTAAAGATTAAATCATTTATTTAATCCTTAATTCTATTTCTAATTCGAATCACTCATGTCATCACTGTCAGTTATCTGAATGCATGTCCAATCAGTCAATCTCAACCGTCCATTAATCTTTCAATCTTGGCCTGTCATTCGAATAATCAATTTTCTATAAATTGATCTATCATTCTTCATTCCAAGCTCTCTCTCGAAATCTCTCGCGAATTTGATAACTTTTGGAGAGCACTTTTGTCTTGAATCTTTGATATTTTGCTAATCATTATCTTAGGCTATACTTGCACGAATTACTTGAAAATATGAGGGCAATTATACCATACCAGTGAAATGGAGAAGGGCAATCGAGATAATTCATGGAAATACGTTTGAAGATTGGTGAGATCATTCTAGTTTTAATTACGTTTTTACTTTCCCATGTTCTTTGTTGCTTAACCTATGAATTTGCATGTTAGATTTAGTATTGTATGCATGTGTGCTTTTAATCTACTAATATTCTTGTTGTCTATTGTGCAAAGGCCTGTTTCATTTTCAGACGTTACATTTTGGTGAACCCGACATGAAGACACCATCTTCGCGAATCCGTAGATCTTTTAATTTTCAATTTTTGCAGATTTTTCATACGGAACGACGCATGTGAAGTTTCTGCACCGCAACTGATTTTACGAACCGCATGTGAAGTTTCTGCACCGCAATTGGTTTTTCAGAACCGCACGTGAAGTTTTTGAACCGCGATTGAGTTTATGAACCGCATCTGACATAGAAACGACGCATCTGGAAATTCTTGAATCACAAGTGATATCCCGAGCCGCAACTGAAAAAGAAATGACGCATCTGACTGGTAACAAAACGACGCAATTGACTGGTAAAGTTTTATTTCTGCTTTCGGCAATCTGGAATTTTCAATTGATTTTCGTGTTACTGATATTTGATTTTCAGCGTGTGGCCTTTTGGAGTTAACAAGCTTTTGCAGGATGATTGGCGAAGACAAAATTGAAAATTACTAATGATATCTTCTGCAGGACGCTTGTCGAAGACCCTAGTTAAATTTTGAAATAGATTGTTTGGTATCGTAGCAAATCTTTCATTTGGTTAAAATTAATAAGTGTCTACTGTGTTTGGTGCGAAAGCACAAGTCTGGTTACCCTTATGATTTGGTATATCGAAGTATCCTCTCCCCTTGCGCATCCGTGCGATCCTGGGTGTAAGAGAAATGGTTACCAACTCTAGAACTTGGGCCTGTTCTGGTGGGAAAAATTACTCACCCCAGAACGACTCAGACCGGTAGCACCCTGAACCCGAGGGACTTCCAGCCGGTATACAAAAGTGGGTTCTTGGGGAAACCCCAAGAATCGCGAGTGTGGTTCCGACGAGATGGATCCGAAAGGGGACTCGCGCCGTATGGATCACACCCCACGAACGGAATGCCCGAATTAAATACCCTTTGTTGTAGAGACCAACCTATTTGTGGCTGTTGCTTGGTATTAGTGCAGGGTACAGTATCATGCCCGAAGATTACTCACTACTGATCCCCTTGAGTAGAGATAGCGGTTCTTGGGATGTCATTACCCAATGAATTCAGAATTGGTGTGCTCGAAAGATGTTAATGAGCCGTGGAGGGGAGCCAATGCCACCAAATTCCTAAGCTATCCGCTCTCGAGAAGGAAAGGTGTTCATCACAAATCTGGGGTATAACTGGTGGGCTATACCAAGTATACAAACCCTAGGCCTTTGGCCTATTAGGATTAACTTGTCTGTTATCAATTTAAACGATCTTTGAGTCCAAAATAGAAACTGAAAACACTTTGTCTTACGATTGTCTTTGATTGTTAGAATTTGATCATATAAAACCGGGTCAGTTTAAATTTCATGTCACTGAAAATTCACAGAGAGTCGCAATTGTTCACCAGAAACACGCATCTGATTTTTAGAGTCGCATCTGTTAATTTTGAGTCGCATCTGCAAGTTTTGCGTTGCATCTATATTTTTTGAGTCGCATATGTAAGTTTGGCTCGCATCTGATTTATAGAGGTCACATCTGGTTGTTTTGAGCCGCATCTATAATATCTGAATCGCATCTGTCAGTGTGAGTCGCATCTGTTTTGGAAACACCGCATGCGTTATATTCTGAGTCGCATCTGTCAGCTTGAGTCGCATCTGGTAATTTTGAGTCGCATCTGTAAGTTTGAACCGCAACTGTTAAATTTGAAACGCATCTGTCTGATTACCAGAAAAACCAAAATTCACTATCACTGTCTAGTTAGCAGGGTTATACCAGTTTCAGTGGTCTTCATACAAACAGTCTTCGAAAACAAAAACTTGAAACGATTTGCTCAATTTTGCATCCTTTAGGTTCATTTAGTCGTTACCATAGTTGTCTTCAGTTAGAGTTTAGCTTCATCATAGGGTACATATCACCTTGCATTAGACTTTTAGAGAGGTCACTTTTACAAACTTTAGGAGTAGTCTATCATCTATACTCTAGAAAGGTCATAGTGTCAACGAAATCTGTCATTGAACCTAGTCTTATCATCATATACTTTGTCCTACAGAGAGTCATCCTAGCTCATCAGTCTAGTTAGGAAACTCAACTTGTCTTTGATCTTCGTCCTACATTGGTTCCTTGACTTAACTAAATTGACACTTTGGTTTGACTTTAGGTAGTTGGTCCTTCCACCTTGAGTTTATAGAATTGATCATTTTAGGGTCTCACTTAGACTTCTTGCACCTTTAGAGTCTACACTAGTATCATCATAGGACATCCCTTATTCTGCATAAGAAAACCCCAAAAACATAGAATAGAGTCATACAGTTTCTAGATATAGTTTTGCATTTCCCGCATATTGAGCTTGTCTTACATGGTTGAAACTAGGTCTAAGAGAAGAGAGAGAGAAAACATGTCAAACCCAAGCGATTTCATCAATCCATTTTCTTCAAGACCTCATAAGACTCCATTAGACAAATTTACCACTAGAAAAACTCAAGGACATGTTACAACAGAAGACATAGACGCTGCCGCACAAGACCCTGAGTTTGCCTCTTTTGTAGATGAGTACCTAGCAAACGATCGTCAACGGTTCTTAGGAAAATTGCTAGCTGAAGGTGCTACCTTACCTCTAGGATTTGATATTAGTACCTTACAAACTCAACCTACACAAGGGATGAATACCACGACTGCTAGTACTACTATACCTCAAGTCAGCACGACTATGCCATCTAGCACGTCTACACAAAGTACGACAGTCCATACATCCCCATTTGGTACACCTACAATGACATCAGGATTTAGTTTCACTACAGGGGCTTCATCATCTATTCCCTTCGGTCCTATTAGCGGGAGTAAAAGACCTAAAACATCAGCCCATACATCTTATGTCGATGTCACTAGTGCGCAATCAACAACCACACCTACTGCTAGCATTATAGGTACCTTACCACAGTCGATGGCCATACCTAGTGTTCAGGTCACTAGTACTATACCAAGGATTACACAAACAGGGGGCATTCCCTCCTTCCAATATGGCAATCAAAATCCACCTTTCCAGACTAGCAGTCAAAACCAATTTACATCGGTTCCGAATCAGAACCCCTTTTCACAGATTGGTAGTCAGAATCTGTCTACCCAGATTCTAGGCCAAAACTATTTCACATTGGTTCCGAATCAGAATCCCTTTATACAGAGTGGTACTCAGAATCCATTTACACAGAATCTAGGACAACATCAATCTATGTTGATTCCAAACTAGAATACATTTACCAACATTCCGAATCCAAATCCACCTCAGATGCCAACGTTCAATCAAAACCCATCACAAGACTTTGGATTTCAGAATACATATATGGATCCGCATAATCCTTCTAGCACATCTTTGACTCAAGTTGACGTCCTACAAACACAAATGCAGGCATTACAAACGCAAATGGATAACATGTCAGTGTCAACTAAGAAATCATTTTCACCAAAGGACATATGCCTATTCCCTTTTGATAGATCATTGTACATGACACCTTTCCCTCACGGATATGTCATACCAAATCTTCCTAAGTACAATGGCAAACGCAATCCAGTAGAACATATCAGGGAATTTTCTACCATATGCATTGATGTCGCTTACGACCCCACGTACCTTATGAGGCTATTTCCACGAAGTCTTGTAGGGGTTGCACTAGAATGGTTTTCGGGTCTAGATTCTGGCATTAGATCATGGGGAGAGCTAGTCGAGAAATTTGTGGAGCAATTCTCCTTCCACATTGACCATGAGATAAATATAGCAACCTTGTGCCACACAACACAAGATGAAGGTGAAACATTCATTGCTTTCTTCCAGAGATGGAGAACCATTGCTAGTAGATGTCCTGTCGAGATACCTGAAAAACAAAAGGTTACAATGTTTCAAGAAAACCTTCATCCAAAACTCAGGAGTAACTTAAGGGTACATTGCTGCATATCTTTTTCAGAACTAGTGGAAAAGGGGGTGATAATAGAGAAGGATCTCATTGAAAAGGGTGAACTCAAGATGACAACACCCAATCGAAACACGGTCGTACAAAATGCCCCCACCGACAGAAACAGATTCTGGTCTCGCAACAAAAATGTCACCAATGATGGGGTGGTGGATGCTAAAACATTACAAGCAAGACCCCTCCTCACATTACAAGGACCTCATACTTTTGCTAACACACTTAATGCTGTCAATCAACCTCCCAACATGGTCTCAAACACTCAGCGTCCACCACCAAGGAGATTCCAGAAACGTGAGTTCACTCCCTTAGGGGAACCCATTGAGTCGGTGTTCAAACAGCTGTTACAACACAACCTCATACAACTGCAGGAACCAAGACAATACGATCCAGGACAGTTTAAACCAACTTGGTGGGATGACAACGCTTTTTGTGATTATCATAGGACTAAGGGACATAACCTACAAAACTGTCGACAACTGAAGAACATCATACAGGATCTTGTTGACAAGAGAATCATTGAAGTTAGTGGACAAAAACAAAAGACATCGAACACTGATCATCAAGTATTTTCAGATCCACTACATGACCATGGGAAAGGAACTGTCCCCAGTTCGAGTACTAAGACCAATATGTCAGCTAATTATGCGAATATAAAACATGACTATGATAGTGGCAAAATCATTCATTGCCTTCGCGCCGCCAAGGACAACATCAATACCATTACTATCAAGGCTAATCTGGAATGTGCAGTCAATACTCGTCGTACTAAGTTTTTTATCCAAGGCCCTCCATCATAGAAAGCATCACAACCTTCCAAGTTACAATATAACCTACTTGACCAGTTGGGGAAGACCCCAGCCCAAATTTCAATCTTGGAATTGTTGCGTATCTCCCCTGAGCATCGGTCTATCCTCGATAAGGCTTTACAGAATACCACAGTCCCTAATGACCTTGATGTCAATCGTTTCTAGGAGATGGTGGGCTACTTGACCAATAATCATCATGCCACATTTTCTGAACAAGACTATGCCACAGATAAGACGAACCACAATGACCCTTTATATCTAGAAGTCCTTGTTGATGACACCAAAGTTAGACGAGTTTTGGTAGACGGAGGAGCAGGGTTAAGTCTATGCACTTTAAAACTAATTAAGGCATTAGGTATTTCAGAAGCATGCGTAGACACCACCAAGAGTATTGTCATTAAGGCTTATGATGATGAAGAAAGAAAATCAAAGGGGGTGGTAACACTTCCTATCAGAATTGGTCCTGTGGTAATGGAGACAAAGTTCCAGGTCTTGGATCTCACCCTCCCTTATAACCTTTTGCTAGGTAGACCATGGATTCATGCCATGAAGGCAGTCCCTTCCACATATCATCAGTGCCTTAAATTCCCTTACAATGGCACCGAAATAACTATCGATGGTGATCCTGATCCTTTTTAGTATTGCACTAACCTAAAGGACATCCCTCAATGTCAAGTGCCAGTCAACCAAGAGGCCTCATCGTCTAATCCATCTTCTTATGTTGACCCATCCATGCTCACTCGAACATCTATTGCACCTTCACTTCCCACTACTCCTAGGGTTGAGATCCAAGACAAGGGTTGTGGAGAGTATTATATGAAGACTTCCTACTGTGTTAGCCACTTGGTCCCTCCTAAGTCATATGGTTTGCCTACAACAGGTATGGGACAGTCTATAATCACTATACATGTTCCCCCCACAACAACTTTCACTAAATGGGGTGAATTAAGCAAAGAGGCTGTAGATACAGAAGATGTTACTTCCTGGTTGTATAAGGAAGATAATCAAGAACCCCTTTTACTTGCTCATATTCCTACAAGACTATACGGAAAGGGTTTCAAAATCATGCAATGCAAAGGATATGATGGACAAAGTGGTTTAGGCTTAAACCAAGATGGCAAAATTGAACAAATATTTGTTTCTCAGTGGCCAAAAGGAGTAGGGCTAGGGTTTCAACCGATTCAGATTGGCGTTCCTAGTACTCCATTACCCTTACTTGAGGAAGTACGTGCTTCAGAAGACATTAAGACATCTCACGAACCAATAGACCAAAATCATTCTAACTCGCCTGACTCTAATGATTATGAGTGGGATTCCTTATCCTCTACTTCTTCCATGGACATTGACAAGTTATTTGGAGAACTTGATTTGCTGTTAAGTTCCTCACCAAATCCTTTAAATTCCTGTCCACCAAAGAAAATGACAAAAGAGGAGTGGTTTAAACACTACTATTGGGAATCACTTGATCCTACCTCTTGGCAACCTGAGCCACCTCTTTTTGATTGTCAAACCTTGGCATTAGGCCCACCTATTTATCCACCTAGACCCAAACCCAAGAGCAAAAAGGACTTGGTACAAGACTTTTGTGACCACATGAATAATTCAATTTTTACCTTGACTCCATTAGACTTTGATAACTCCGACGATGACATGCCTTTAGTTTATCCCCAACTCATAGATTGGGATCAACAAGATACACCCGTTTTAGATACTTTTGAGAACGACGAAGCGATTGCTGAGTTCCTGGGATTACGTGAAGGCATACCTAATGAGGATCATAAAGCTGGTTTTACCATTGACTTGGACAATAAAGCATATTTTGGGGAATCTATTCAACCCTCCAGTCGCAAAAATGAGAAAAAGAATAAACAAGATAAAAAGGACGAGTCTCTAGGTGAAAACCGCAAGGCACCTCTAGACCATGAAAAAGTAAAAAGAAAGGATGCATCTGAAGGTGAAAACCTCTCTGAGGTGCCTAAGGATGGAGGTTTGAACATTCTCCCCATTGCATAGGAAAAGTCACCCATGCTCATGGAAGAATCAGTAGAAGTCAACATAGGCACAAAAGAGAATCCTCGATTGATTTATTTAGTAGTGTCACTAACAACACAAGAGAAATCAGAGTTCCACAACTTCTTTGAACAAAGACAGATTAATTTTTCTTGGTCATATGCCGACATGCCTGGGTTGGATCTGGAACTTGTTCTACATCACTTGCCTTTAGCGATTGCCAAACCGATTGAAGCAGTTGAGAAAAATACATCCTGGTGCTTTATTAGTCAAGGAGAGCTTAGAAATTGATATTGGGCGCGGTTTCATGAGACCTATTGACTAACATGCAGATTGGATTTAATCTTATCACCGATCACCAAACGAGGGGCGCGGGGGCATTCGCATCTGCACTGATTTTAGAGATATCAACAAAGCTTGTCCTAAGGATGACTTCCCTTTACCTAATATAGACATGATAGTTGACATGACAGCAGGATATGAGATGTTGTCCCTTATGGATGGATTCTCAGGATATAACCAGATCAGAATAGCCACTGAAGATCAACCTAAGACAGCCTTCACTTGTCCTTGGGGAACGTATTGCTGGAATGTTATGCCCTTTGGACTCAAGAATGCAGGAGCAACCTATCAACGTGCCATGACCACTATCTTTCATGATTTAGTACACACTTGTATGGAGGATTATGTCGATGACCTTATTGTAAAATCCAAGACAAGGGCACAACATTTACAGGTGTTAGACAAGGTATTTCAGAGGCTAGAGAAGTATAATGTGAGACTCAATCCAGAGAAATGTGTGTTTGGAGTCAACTTAGGAAAGCTGTTAGGTTATATCATTTCTAGACGAGGCATTGAAGTAGATCCAGCTAAGGTAAAAGCAATTATGGACATGCCACCACCCAACAATCTCAGTCAATTAAGAACATTACAGGGAAGGTTGCAATCTATCAGAAGATTTATAGTGCAGCTAGTAGACAAGACACATCCTTTTCAACATCTACTTAAGAAAGGAGTACCCTTTGCATGGACACCTAGGTGTGAAGAGGCTTTTCAACTGATTAAAGAATATTTACTTACACCACTTGTTTTAATGCCACCTGTTGAAGGAAGACCATTGATTCTTTATATCACAGCAACCCATTCATCACTCGGAGCATTGCTTGCACAGAATGACGATGAAG
>VDFB02096882.1:0-14792 GCA_007258455.2 Sequoia sempervirens
GCTTATTTATGAAGCATTTTGGATCAGATTTGAGCATTTCATTAAATCCAGAGCTGCTGAAACAGTCAGGTTTCCTTTTGTTTCATCGAAAAAGGCCTCCATTTGTCAGATCTACGAAGATTTGAAGTTTATGAGGGTTTCCAGATCTAGAGCGTACTTTTTAGAGCATTTTCATCCCAAACGGACCTCACCATCGCATTTAGAGTGCCCAAAAACCCCAAAATCGACTGTCAAATCATCAAAATTGGACATAGTGACTTCGAGAGATAAATTTTTTCCATTTATGGGTTGTATGGCCTAGTACAACACGCAATCCAAGAAAAAAATTAAAAAACCAGAGTTAATGGGCGCCACCGTCAGTTAACCGCTAGCGGTTAATGCTAGCAGTTAGCCTAGCCGCCAGGCTTAACCCCAAACCCTTTTGGAGGAGTTTTGGTATTTTGGGCATAACTTTTGCATCTGAACTTGGATTTTCAAAAACAAGATATTGCTGGAAAGCTGGTTCCGAGCACTTTCCAGTGGTGCAGTTTATTTTTTAGTATTTTTTTGTTTAGCTAAATTTATTGCTATTTTAAGTTAGATGTTCATTTATGGCTTCCAAGCTCATAACTTTTTACCATGATCTTCAATTTTTGTCTTCTTTGCAGTGTTGGAAAGGTATTGAGGAGCTCTATTTTGCTATCCATGCACTTTTTTCTATATTTGTCCCAAGTTTATCATTATTCTAGATTTGTCCCGATGGGTGTTTTGGAGATTACTTGGATGTTTTGGCAGTTGGAAAGGTGAAACTTGAATATTTGTACTTCATTTCAATACCACATCATCTTATTTTTTGTTTATGCACATTATAATTCTCTCCTTTTACAATCATTGGGTTATTTTATGTTTATGAACTGAGATAAATTTCCATCAGGGGGGTTTCTTGCATAATAATTTGATTAGAGTGTGCATGCACTTTTATCTCCATCTTCATCTTGATTTGTTGGCAACTCGCATGGGTTATCTGGTTTCTTAGTTTCTTTTGGCCACATTTTTGCTTTAGCTTGACACATATCATATTGACATCGGTTCAAACTTTAGATTGAGAGTTCATGTTTCTTGATCCGCATTGATTCAGATCTTTCTCAGTTTGAGGGCCATGTTTTTATGGTTAATGTTCCAGATTCTTTATGGTACTCCTTCCATGGAAGAGTTTTATTCATAGTTTGGCATCACCGTCGAGATACAGAGTTTCCAGATTTTGTCATCATTTCATCTACTGTTACTTCATAGATTTCAGGGTTGTTCCAGTTTGTGATTTTTCCAGTGTTTCGTGGCATTGGGTCTGCTGTCACATTATAATGATTCCTTTTTTTGTTTTAGTTGTGGACAGAAGTATCTTTCCTTGCTTATCAAATTGTGGTTCTAGTGTTACTCCACAGTTTTCTTCCAGTGCTTCTTTGTAGCAGTCATCTCATTGTAGGGGTTTTTTGTCCCACTGGGTTTTCCTTCTCTACTTCATTATTGCATTTGTACATGGGTACCTGATCAGGCCTTGTTGTTAGGACCCATTCATGCTTTCTTGCATTCATTTTAGTTTTAGGTGCATGCTTTTTTAGTCTCCCTAAGTTGCACTTATGGGGGGTGTTAGTGTAATTAATATCTAATTACACTTGCATAACTTTACTTAGGTAATATTTAATTCTTAGGTTTATTATTCTCATCCTTATCTTGTTGAGCTATCTTGTTGCTCAATATAAGATTAGGGTTATGCATCTTTTCTTTTATAAAGCAAATCATATCTTGTAATTAAGAATTCCTGAATAATAATATTTTGCACATCTTTTTGCAAAGCTTCTGCTTTTTTTATTTTCTCTTCTGTGGAAGGCTTTTTTGGTTTGCATTTTAGATCTTGGTTTCTAACATTTCTTTGTCATACAGTTTTTTTATTTAAGATAATTTTTCATGTTCCACCTTGTGGAGTAACCAATTTGTATTTTTTATGAATTTCTCATAAATTGCATATTCTTAGAGGTGACCCTACTCAATTCCTATTTTTAGAACTTCAAAGGGCTCATTCAAGTAACAAACTCCTTTTTGAGTCCTATTTTTTTAAACCATCTATTTTCTTAGCACTAGTGGTGTTGTTAGATTTCCTTGACAATGTCTCAAAATTATACTTTTAGATTATACCTCCATTTTGATACTTTGTAACCTTTGTACATCAACTCCACCTTGTGGTAATTGTAAATTCACTAAATATAAAGTCCCAAATCACTATAGATTAATTAGGAGCTTCATTGATTAGATTAGGGGGTAGTCATTTGGTGTTTCTATTTTTGTATTTGTTAGTTTTGAGATCATGTATCTCATGCTAAATCACATCCATTTGAGTATTCTTCATAATTCTCCTAATTAATATGAAAATAAAAAGTGGATATTATGGGAAGAAAAACTATATAAAAGAAGATTGTATCAAATTGATGAATACAACAACTTATTCTAGATCATGGTATTGATTTACCTAATCTTTCTAATCTAGTACATGCATAATCATCATATGGTCTTACTCAAACAATTTTTGAGACAAAATCATTTGGGGATGAACTATGTATTTTGATGATTTAAATGAGATATCATCTCCTCCATCATCAATTGTTGCTACATCTAAATCCAATGTTGATTCACCCATGGCTTCCAATGATTTATTGTAGTATGATATCCATATCAATTTTCTAGATCCACCACATTGGGACATATTTCTACCATACATATCATCTTTATTTGTAGAGTTCCACTTTATATATTTTGAGGACATAATTGAGGACATTCATCTTCTATTAGATGACATCTTCAATCAAGTTGCATCACCATCATCTTCGTTGGATGTGATTATTCATCATTATCCTCTTTTTTCATCACAATTTGACAATTGTTTGGATATCTTTGAGTAGTACTCAAAGACATCATCTTGGGCTACATCATTGTCTTTGGATCATGTGCAAAATTTAGACATTCACCCTTGTTTCTAATATTCCTATCCAGAATGGAAGATATATTGCACATATTTGTGATTTTGTTTCTTCCCAAGGGGATAAATGTTTTTCACCAATCATTGATCATCTTTAGCATCCATTTTAAGCATCTAAATACACTATAGGAGGTCATATGAGGGGAGGCTACATGGTTTCTTTTCTCATCTCAGTTTTGGGAGGGAATATTCTCTCACATGGCGCAGTAAAAGTACAAAGCTATGTCACACTTTTATAAAGGAAATGGCCAACACTGATCTAACTTTTAAACTTGAATCACTAGAAAGTGGCATATATGTTTTGAGTTTTGAAATGATGTAAACTAATAAAATGCATATTTTTTAGTATATTTTATTTTTGTATTTTTTTGAAAAAATTAAAAAATTATTTGAATATATATTTTTATAAATTAACTCTATAATTTAGTTGTTAATAAAATGTTGAAAAATGATGTTTCACTCAACGTCAAGCTTTATATAGTAAATTTTTTTTTTTCCTTCAATTTTTTTTGTATATTTATAATTTGAAACTTTAGGGCATGGATATTTTGTTTTGAAATTTTAATAAATACATATTTTAAAATAAATATTTAAATGTGTGTGTATTAAAACACAGTTGTTTCCACTCGACGTCAACTTTTATATTGAATATTTATCTAGAATAAAGAACAAATTATACTATCTTAATCTAGATTCTTTTATCTAGGGTATCATATTTTTATTTTTATTTTTAATAAGTTTTAGTATTTTTCTTGACATGGTAATCAACCTAATATTTTTGTGTTGATAACCTACTTTTAGTAAAAAAATATAAATAAAATATAAATAATAATTGAACTATTAAAATAAATATATATTTGAAAACTATACTTATAGATCTACAAAAGGGTATTTTTACATTTTTTTTAAATATGTTATTTATATGAGTAGGAGTTGTTGAAACATTAAAATTTTCAAATAATTTCATTTTTTAGTAAATTGGCCTCAAAGTGCTGCTACATATTCATTTAGCCAATAATTTTAGTTGGAAAATTTGTGGACATATTTAACTTATCTAGAATGAATCTTACTAGATCATATGTTTGACCAAAATTGATTTTTAGTTATAAATACTAAAATTCACTAGTGTTGATAAGTTGGCCAAAAATATAAATTTTCTCACCTTTTGGGGGTTCATATAAACCTTATCTCTTTTCTCTCCTTTTGGGGGAAAATTTAATTGGATTTTTTCTAGAAGTGGTCCTTGGGGCATCAAGATAATTCTACCCTCTATCTTCTTCCCTTGTATATTTTATCATGTATTTTTTCTATTTTAAAGAGGATTTTTACTTCCCACAAATTTTTCTCCTTTACTCAATTTATGAGAAAATTTTACATGGGCAGCTACATGGCGTAGTAACCCAAAACCATCAGCATTGCATTCATTTCTCCCTAAATTACATTTAAGGGGGATATTATTGTAAATAGTGACATTAACAATCTAGTTAACGTTTAGCCTACCTAGGGGAGTCCTATTCAAACTAATTAAATCTCCACATACAAACTTTATTTTTTATCTCACTTCATGTGGTTGAGACACATGTTTTAACCTTTTGAGACAACTGACTCATGTGCATATGACACCTATCACACTTTTCCCATGCACATGACACACCATGGACACATTTCCTACACTCATGGAGGTGGTTAGAGTCCAAATTTATCTTCTTATCTTACCCCTTTCCTATAAAATCAAGGGGATCATATGTAATTGTAAGCTTTTTGTGACTGCACACATATTGTATGATTTCATTCTTGGATTTGTATCAAACCTCTTATATAAGACTTATCATTATTTTGTAAGATATTATTGGCTATGAGGGTCAAATATTTGACTCCAATATGCCCAACCATTAAAACAATTCATTCTAAAACTATTTTTAAAATATATGATCATGTTTACTTCTATTATTGTTAGTCTCGTGTAGTTTCTAAATAGTAGTCATAAAGGTTGTTGCTACAGTGCTTGCTACAAATGGATGTGATAAAGAACAAAATTTACACATTTGGTAAGATGATCCACAACATCCATGATGCCATTTTTCCATTTGAGTTTGGGTAAACCTATAATGAAATCCATGTATAGCTCCTTCCATATTTGACTCAAAATAGATAAAGGTTGTAGAAGACATGGAGTCTTAATTATCTCCCATTTACTTTATCAATAAACCATGTATTCTTGATTTATTCTATGAGATATATTCAAGAATATTGAGTGCCTACTTATTGGAGAATCATGTAATTCTAAAACACCCTAAACTTAGGGATTGAGAACTCTTACATGGATACAACCTATCCTTTTACCATAAAATATTTAATTCTCATGTTAACGTATGGGTGATCCCACAAAACTAGTTTACAATTCCAATAAGGAAGGGAAATTGCAAAAATACTCCTATGATTTATTTTTTTGCTTTTTAGGGGTTTGCATGAATTAGGGTGTTCAAATGGACCCAAAAGGGGTTTGAATGGACCTTGGTTCAAGCAAACCCTATTAAATGATGGGACCCACTTTTTTTGCATTTTATAACAAAAAAAATGGAAAAATGAATAGAAGGGGGGGTTCGCTCGAACCAGGGTTCATTCGAACCTTGGTTCTAGTGAACCTCCAAGGGGGGTTTGCTCGAACCTGGGTTCATTCGAAACCCCCTTTTTCCCCCTTCTCCCCCTCTTGCACCAAATTTATGCATAATTTTTCCCTTCAAAGCTCAAGTTGAGGATGAAAATGGAGGAGACTTCACAAACCCAACTCCATGATGATGGCCCTTAGAACAAGCTATCCATCAAATATAATTTTAATATTTTTTAGTTTTATTATGTATTTTATTTTTTAGTTTGATTAAACATAGATTTTTCACCAAAAATCAAGCTCTATATTTAGCACATGTGGAAAAATAGCAGATTATCAATTTATTTATTTTTTAAATATCAATGCATTAGATATTGATGTCCTGGATCCAACAAAAAAAAATGAATTTTGATACATACAAAAAAAGTCATGCCTTAGCCAGTGAATCATGTCTAAATTTTAAAAGTTTTGACTTTGAAACTTAATTAAGAAAAAAAATATTCAACAAAATGCTACGAAACCAATTCCATGCACTAGATATCATAGTTACAAATCTAAATTCAAAAAAAATAGAATTTTATCCTTCATAGAAAAAAGTTATGTGTTAGCCAATGATGTCACTCTTTAAAAATGGTGTTTATTGTTAAAAACTAGTTTTCAAAGGAGATGGAAAAAGAAGTGCAATTTGATTCAAAAAAATTGAAAAAAATTATTTAGAATCTATAGACAAAATGTCACAAATCACTAGTTTGCATCATCTTCAAATTCCTCATAGTTTAGCTGCTATAGGTGCCTAAAAGTGAAGATTTAGTTAAAACAAATCAGTTCAGTGTCCAGTTTGGCCAAAAATTGTAAACCAGTATTGTGGGATCACCCTCATCTAATATACTTGAATCTTTTTGGAGTTTCTCAATAATCTAGCTTGAGTATCCCTATAATTTTCTCACTCTTCTCATGTCTTATATACCTAATTTTTTTGGGTGATCCCACAATAGTGGTTTACAATTTTTGGACAAACTAAACATTGAACTGTATTTCTTTAACTAAATCTTCACTTTTAGACACCTATAGCTACTAAACCATAAGGAATTTGAAGATGATGCAAACTAGTGATTTGTGAAATTTTCTCTGTAGATTCTAAATATTTATTTTTTTCAAATTTTTGGAATCAAATTGCATTTCTTTTTTCCTATGAAGGATAAAATTCTAACTTTTTTAAATTTAGATTCATAACTATGATATCTAGTGCATGCAATTGGTTTCATAGTGTTTTATTGAATTTTTTTTTCTTAATTAAATTTTGAAGTCAAACTAGTTACAATTTAGGCATAGGTTACTTGCTAACACAACTTTTTTGTATGTATCGAAATTCAATTTTTCTTTTTGGATCGAGGACATCAATATCTAGTGCATAGATATATTTTTAGAATTTTCTTTGATAATCTATTATTTTTCCACATGTGCAAAACATAGAGCTTGATTTTTGGTGAAAAACCTATGTTTAATTAAACTAAAAAAATACATAATAAAACCAAAATATATTAAAATTATACTTGATGGATAGCTCATTCCAAGGAATACCATCATCCAGTTGGGTATGTGAAGTTTCCTCCATTTTCATCCTCAACCTAAGCTTGCAAATGCAAAATTTTGTAGTAAAATGAGAAAGGAGGAAGAGAAGGGGAAAAAAAGGACCCCTTTGAGAAAACGGGGTTCACTCAAACCCCTCTTTCTTTTTCAATTTTTATTTTTTTATTAAAAAGCACTTCGCCAAAAAGGGGGTGACATCACAAAGGGTTTCACTCAAAGGGGGGGTTCGAGCAAACCCCTTTTTGGGTTCATGTGAACCCCCCTTCAAGCGAACCCCTAAAAACCTATTTTTTTGTCTTTGGAGCATTTTAAAATTTTCCTTCATGAAGAGAATTGTAAACCAATATTATGGGATCACCCTTTTGCAATATGGAAATGGAATGCAATAGTGACTTTTTGGGTTCATCCCTTCTAGATAGAGCATTATCGACAAATTCTTCTTACCTTCCTTATATATGATCTCAAATTCATATCCAACCATCTTTATGAATCATTTTTTGGTTCCTTAACTGAAATCATTTGTTCTAATAAGTATTTGAGACTATCATGATCTATCTTTAACTTAAAATATCTTCCCAATAAATAAGGCCTTCATTGTTTGATTGCATGTAGGATAACCAACCTTTCATTCTCACAAAATGGCTTTTATAAATTATTACCTTTGATTTTAAAACTCTCAAATGCTATGGGTATTCATTCTTACATGAGTAGTACTCCTATGCCATGTCCTAAAGCATCGCATTCCATAATGAATATTTTAAAAAGATACAAAGTAGCTAGAACTAGAGTTGTGCACATGGTTTCCTTTCACTGCTAAAATTCCTTGGTAGCTACCGCATTCTACTAAAAGGAATCCTTCTTCAAAAAGGTTGTGAGAGTTGATGTTTTGCTACCATAAATATTTATATATATATGATAGCAATTAGTATTCCTTAAGAAACCTCATAGGTTCTTGAGGGTCCTAGACATTTTCCTTGATCTACAATGGATGTGATCCTATGAGGGTGCACCTTGACTTCCTCATCTGATAAAATATAGACTAGGTATTGGAATTATTTTACTCTAAACACACACTTGGATGACTTAGTATAAAGTTGATTTTGCACAAGAATGTCTAAAACCTTATTTAAGCATTGCAAGTGTTTCTCCTAAGTATTTCTATACATTAGGATGTCATCAAAAAAATTAAAAATATTTTTTCACAAAAATGGTTCAAAGATAGGGTTAATAAAAATTTAAAATATAGATGGGGGTGATCCCACAATAGTGGTTTACAATTTTTGGCCAAACTGGACACTGAAATTATTATTTTTAACTAAATCTTCACATTTGGGCACTTATAGCAGCTAAACCGTGAAGGATTTGAAGATGATGCAAACTAGAGTCTCATCACATTTTGTCTGTAGATTCTAAAAATATTTTTTTCAAAATTTTTGGAAATAGATTGCACTTATTTTTCCATCTCCCACAACTAGTTTTTTCAGAAAACAACATTTTTAAAAAGTGACACACACCATATAACGCATAACTTTTTTTCCATGAAGGATAAAATTCTAATTCTTTCGAATTTAGATTCATAACTCCGATATCTAGTGCTTCCAATTGGTTAGATATTTTTTTATTGAATATTTTTATTTAATCAAGTTTTGAATTCAAACCAATTAAAATTCAAACATAGCGCGACCGTATAACGCATAACTTTTTTTGTATTTATTAAAATTCAATTTATTTATTTTTGTTGGATCAAGGACTTCAATATGTAGTGCACTCATATTTTTCAAATTTTTTTTGATAATCTGCTATTTTTCCATATGTGCAGAACAGAGACTTTCATTTTCGATGAAAAACCTATGTTTAATAAAACTAAAAAAACAAATACATAATAAAACCAAAACATATTAAAATTATATTCATTGGATAGCTCGTTCCAAGGACTACCTAATTCCAGTTGGGTTTGTGAGGATTCCTCCATTTTTATCCTCAACCTGAGCTTCGAAGTGCCAAAATTTAGGTTTTTTGTGTGTCTCAAGGAGGGGATGAGGATTTAGGTGCGTTTGTACAAACCCCTAGGGGTTCGAGCAAACCTCTTTAAGGGGGTTCACTCGAACCCCTTTCATATGCATTTTTTATTAATTTTTGGCGGCAAAAGTTTAAGGGGTTCACTTGAACCCAGGTTCGGTCAAACCCCTTTTTGGTTCGGTTAAACTTCTAGGTTTGTACGGACCCCCAAAAACACTTTTTTTCCATGGGGTCATTTTTTCTCAGTCTTCCTTCCTCCAAATTGTAAACCACTATTGTGGCTTCATCCATGGTGTATTAATTGTGAAACCAAAAGGAATCATCAATAATCATAGTCACCCTCATGGTGTTGAATGCAAAAGATAACTAAGAGGGGGGTGAATCAATTGTACCTTAAACCTTCAAAACCCTCATATACATTCAAATCCACATTAACTTAATTGACCCTTAATCTGTTATAATGATTTAGCATGAAAATAAAATAATAAAAATTGAAGCAAATCAACACCATGCACAAGAGAACACCAGATTTACATGGAAAACCGAAGATGGGAAAAACCACGGTGAAGATTAGCTCACAATATAAAGTAATATCAACATTGAATACAATAGGGAACATTACCACTAGAAGGCTCACTTCCTTTGGAGGGCTCACTGGCCATAGAAGAAAGGTTCACTACCAAAGGCTCATTTCTAGAATAGAAAATAAGATAAAGAAGAATGTTACATGGAGAAATCCATTTCAATGCAATAGGGAAATCCACCACAATATTACCAACACCTTCACAACATAACTGAAGAATTGTAAACACCTTCTGCTCACCACATCCAACAATCTAACACATGAATGCTTGCATTGCACTTCTCATTTTCACACTCTAACACTATGCAATTCACATCATTCACATCTTACTTCACTATCTTTGCATCCGTCAATAACAACTCATATTTATATCATCCTCAATCTTGAAATCATTCTCCAAGGTCGACTATGCACATCAACGCAAATTCAAATTAGGTTGGCACCAAAACAATTTTGTGGTAGATAGAAGTGAATGCGAACCACACCGCTCCTTATCTGAGACCCAAATCTATAACACCACACTACCACACACTTTTACAAACAATAAATATCCACCACAATTAATGTAAACACCAAGGTCGATCATTACCCATGTAAACACCATTAAAATTTTAAGTACACACTTCCTTTGATTCAACAACTCACGAACAACAAATTTCACTTTAATACAACCTAGAATATTCCATAAACACCCTAAAATCCAACAAAATCCTTCGCAACATATTTCACTTGAGAAATGTACACACCCAGTATGCTCAAACAACTCTGCCATACACTAAAACTTAAGAAACTAACTTCCAAAGCACCAAACCTCGAACAACTTTAACTGAAGAAATATACCAATGCTATCAACATGCCTTCATATCTGAAAGACGTGAAACCAAATTGAAAAGAAACATGGATCAAAAACATTTCTCCTAGACACCTCTATAATACATAGTTCACATACTAGTGAACATAACTACTTTTGCACAATGTTCTAGCACACCAAATTTTGAATACTACACCTTTGAACACTTTTGATCAACATGTCTAAAACACATAGGAAAATATTCAACCTAGAAGAAATGTGGAACAACATTAGAATACTACTTTTCAACCTAGAACAACACTGCAACACATTGTTTCCTCTTTTTATCAAATTCTCTCAAAACCACTTGAAAACCAAGCATCAGAGACACATCCTCATCATCTTCGACACTTCCTTAACCATAGACATAAGATTATCAAAGAAACACTAGAGGTTGACACTAGTAGCTTACTAATGACAACATAATGCAGCTAATCAAAGCATCATCAATGCAACAACACATACTCTTGCAACCATCTTCTTCTCATACAGTTGACACCAATGGAAAAACAAGCTTGTTGACATCAATGACAACACCAATTTCTCATACTTGCAACAATCTCCCCCTTTGTCATTGATGACAACACATGATTTGAAAAACCATCAAAGACACAACAGCTTTGTTGCATACCTTTTTCCTTTTTTCTTTTCTTATTACTCATGCTCCCTTTTGCTATACTATTCTCTCCCCCTTTCTCAATTGAAAAATACAAATTTTCACATGATTCTCTCTCCCTTAATTGTCTTTTTTTTCACATGTCTCATTCTCCCCCTTTTACATTAATGGAAAAGGAAAAAAGATTTACATCACTTATGTTTCCCCTTTGACATCAATCAACCTTCTTACAATTGTTTTGCAACTTCTATTCCTTTACTACTATGCATACTCCCCCTTAGGAGCATACACAATACTACACCAATCAACAAATACTGCATAATGACAGCACATGCTCCCCCTGACTGCAACAACCAACAATATTACTACCTACTCCCTCTGAGAGGTAGACCCCAACATCAATCTAGCCCAACGAATGAATCTTGAAATCCACTGGACTAATACATATCCTTTTGCATATCTAGTTCAAAGGAGGGGAAATAACCCCCAAATTCTCCTAGAGATACTCAAATATATCCTTAGGAAGAGCCTTAGTGAATATATTAGCAACCCGATCGTTTGTAGGCACATACTCAAGCTTTAATTAATTCTCTACAACCTTCTCTCTCAAAAAGTGATACTAGATTGAGATATGTTTTGTCCTTGAATACATTATCAGATTCTTTGAAATATTGATAGCACTTGTATTATCATAGAAGATAGAAATTGGTTCATCA
This sequence comes from Sequoia sempervirens, assembly GCA_007258455.2. NCBI lineage: Eukaryota > Viridiplantae > Streptophyta > Pinopsida > Cupressales > Cupressaceae > Sequoia > Sequoia sempervirens. Next base: position 11,993 of record VDFB02096882.1, read on the forward strand.
TATATCACCCTAATATCTTTAAATATTTGCCTCATCCACAACACTTGTGTGCAACAAGATGCTTCTGCAATGTATTTTTCCTCTACAATAGATAAAGATTATGAATCTTATTTCTTGCTTAGTCATAACACCAATCAACATCCAAGAAAGAATGTACCACCACTTTTACTTTTCTAGTCATCCTTACAACCATCCCAATTTGCATCTGTGTAAGCACTTAGAGTAAAATCAATATCCTTTGGATACCATAAGCCATGTCCCAGAGTGCCCTTCAAGTATTTGAATATCCTCTTTACTGCTGCAACATGTGACTCTCTAGGATCTTCTTGAAATCTAACCACAATACAAACTACATACATGATATCCGATCTAGTAGAAGTTAGATATAGTAGTCCACCAATCATTGATCTATACTTACTCTAATTAGCCTTAGGAGATTCATCATTCTTTCTCAACTTGCAACCAGTAACCATAGGAGTACACATCAGTTTAGAATCTTCCATTCGAAACTTCTTCAACCTTTTTTTGACATACTTTGATTATGAAATAAAAATACCTTTATTTTTCTAATTTATTTGTAGTCCAAGGAAGAAATTCATCTCCCCAAACATAGAAATTTCAAAATCTTTATGCATTTCCTCTACAAACTTCTTGCGCATATCTTCATTGCCTCCAAATATTATGTCATCAACATATGCAACCACAATCAAGACTTGATCTTTTTTAACTTTAAAATAAAGATTTCAATCTATGGTACCTTATTGAATACATTTATCAAATACTTATCCAACCTTGCATAGCAAGCTCTAGGAGCTTGCTTCAATCCATATAATGCCTTCTTCAATCTACAAACCATATCTGGTTTTTCTAATAACTAAAATTCTTTTGGTTGTTCTATATGTACCTCTTCTTCTAATTCTCCATTCAATAAAGCATACTTAACATCCATATGATAAACTTTGAGATCCTTATGTGCTGCAAAATCTAAAAATATCTTGATAGCTTCCATTCTTGCCACCAAAGCAAAAGTCTCTTTAAAATCTATTCCTTCAACTTGTGAGTAGCCTTTACAGACGAGCCTTGCCTTGTTCCTTACTACTTCTACATTCTCATTTAGTTTGTTTTTGAATACCCACTTAGTTCCATTCACATTTTTGTCTACTAGTCCTGGGACAAGTTCCCAAGTCTGACTCTTCTCAATCTGCAACAATTCTTCTTTTATAGCCTTGATCCAATAGTCATCTTTGCATGCCTCAATCACTGTTTTAGGTTCAACTTCAAAAAGTAAACATAGATTTACCTATTTTTTAATAGCTTTACTTCTTGTCAATATACCTTTGTTCTTATCTCCAATGATCTAATCTTTAGAATGATTCTTCTGCACATACTTAGGTACTTTAGGAGTCCTTTTTGAATCTTCTTCCTCTCCAATCCACACTTCTCTTTCTTCAAATTTTTCTTCTTCTCTGCAAGAAGACTCGCCTAATTCATATCCATCCATCATCATTGAATTCTTTTGTAAATCGTCATCAACATTGACACTTGCACTCTCAACAATCTTTCTCAATCTCTTTTTGTAACACTAGTAAGCTTTGCTTCTAGTACAGTAGAATGTCCAAATTTCCTAAGTTATCTTCATCTCTTTTGATATAACATTTTTTTCCAAACACTCTGAAGTACTTAATAGTAGGAATCCTTCCATACCATAGCTCATAGGGAGTCTTTGTACTATTTTCTCTTGCTTGAACTTTGCTATGCATATAAACAACAGTATGAATTTCCTCTCTCCAATAGAGTTCTGGTAGATTTTCCTCTTTCATCATTGTTCAGGTGCAACTTCTTGAACAATCCTATTCTTTCCTTCAACTACTCTATTTTGTTGAGGAGTCCTAGGGGAAAACAAGTGCCTCTTTATGCGATGATTCTCACAAAAGATGTTAAACTCATTGTAGGTGAGCTCTCCACCTTTTTCATAACTCAAGCATTTGATTTTCATATCCATTTCATTTTCAAAAATAACTTTGAATGCTTTAAACTTGTCTAGAGCTTTTGATTTTTCTTTGAAAAAATTAACACATATCATTCTAGAATAATCATCAATTAATAGCATGAAATACATGTCACCTTGAAGACTTCTTCCTCTTGTAGGACCATAAATATTTGTATGCTAAAATTCCAACAGCCCAGTAGTATATTTTTCTTTTACTTTGAAGCTTCTTCTTGCTTGCTTTCCAATTTGACATTATTTACAAACAACATTGATAAGATTTGTAATATTTGGTTGATCTCTTATAGCTTGAACTAAACTTATCATTACTAGGCTATCAAAGTTGGTGTGACACATTATTTTATTTCATAGCTAGCTTTCATTAATCTAAGTCATAAAGCAGTGACCATTAGAATCCTTAAGTTGATAAACATTTCCATCTATTCTTTTCTAGTAGCAACTACAATTTTAGATCCCTTTTTGATCTCACATCCATCATCCTAAAACATAAGATTGTATCATTTGCTACATATTTTTCCAACTCTCAAGAGGCTATGCCTTAAACCCTCAACACAGTAAACATCATCAATATTATGCTTTCCATCAAAACTGATAGAAACTTTTCCACATATCTTAGTAGATGAATCATCACCAATTCTAACACATCCTCCATCATATTTTTCAAGTTTAACAAAGTTACTCTTGTCACCGATTATATGATTAGAGCATCCACTATCAATGATCCAGTAGTTCTTCTCATGTCTAGCATGAAAAGCAAATACCAAAGTACCTTCAACTTTATCCTTTGTCTTT
>VDFB02096883.1:0-21783 GCA_007258455.2 Sequoia sempervirens
ACAATATTTTGCTTTGTTGATTTTGCTTTGTTGCATTTAAACAAAAAAGGATTTAGGTAGTGAACAGTAAAAACCTCACTCCTGGTGACACATTATATAGATTTGGAAACTGCATTTTCACTTTGACTCAAGATACTTAGTTGACAAAGTTGCCATTTGGTATACAGTTTTGGGGTTCAGGTTCACGAGTACAGCAAAAAAAAATCAGGTTCAGTACTGTAGGTAAAGGCCATACAATATATATGAGTGAATGAAAAAGCTTCTGGTAATAACCATGTAAATGTTTTTGGATAGTCAGTTCGCCAGTACAGCAAAAAAAGTTCAGGTTCAGAATAGTTGGGTAAAGGCCGTACAATATATACGAGTGAATGAAAAAGCTTCTGGCAATAACCATGTAAATGTTTTTAGATTCAAAAACATTTATACAGTTATTACCACAAGCTTTTTCATTCACTCATAGGAAAAGTGGAAATATCATGTCTTTAATAACATATTATATAATTGATTTATAACAAATTTAATATATATAAATATATTATATATTATTTTAATATTTTTTTTATGAGCATATATATTATATTAATATTATTATAATATATAAAAAACATTTTAATACAAATTAATTATCATAAACTAAGTTACTGGTTCGGGTTCGGGGACGGGTGTGGGTACGAGAACCCGATACGTGGGTAAGTTAAAAAAAAAATTAGGGTTTGGGTACGTATGGGTACATGTGTGTATATATGTGTGTGTGTGTGTGTGTGTATTATATATACAAAAAAATAAGAGAAATATATAGAATTGTAAAACTAAATCATTTCATAGTATGATACTTGATCAATCTAAGGTAAATAAGAATAATTCTTCAAATAAAAATAAAGTAAACAATGTAAATAAAATAAAACATATCTTAAGTAGTCATAAAGTAAAATAAAATGACTCTTAAGGAAATAAAATAAGTTAATAACTCAAGACTAATATCTCTCGGCAAGATGTATTTAAGATATCTGTACTAGTATCTAACAAGAAATCAGTACTTCAGGCTTTTATGGCATATGAATCTTAGAACACAATTTGTTACATGAATTAAAGGAACATATTTTACAGAATGTATGCATAACAAGTTCTTCTCTTGTAAGAACCATTTCAATTGACGTTGAAAATGTTATTTTGATTAACATTTGTTTGGGTAGTTGTCAGACTGTTCATCATAATTGTTTGTATTAGCGATACTTTTTTTATTTTCAATTATCACTAGTACCATCTTCATTTTAATATTTTATGATTTTTCTTGAAGAACTTGGGTAATTATGTACTTCTTATCAATTGTTTTTAATCATATTGGTTTCTGTTTTGGACTTAATGGTCTCCATACCTGCAGCTTATTCTTTTGCATTATTTGTAATCTAAAGGGCATTATTTGTAATCTAAGTCGCAAGGTTCGCCCGGGTTCATCCTGGGTGCGCACAGGGTGTGCGCCCAGCACTGTGGGTTCGCACGGGTGCGCGGGTGTATGCACCCTGGCGAACCCACAGTGCTGGGCGTGTACCCTGTGCGCACCCAGCACGTACCCGCAGACGAACCCAAACCGGATGCGTACCCGAACCGGGTTAGGAGCTTGCGGGTATGAACCCTGCATCACAGATTATAAAAAATAAAGATAGTTGTTTACAAATAAATATAGTGCACAATTAATTGTTAGCAATATGAATTGTCAAGTTAAAAAGATGGCACGAAGAGCTCGCAACCAAAATTTGCAGACTGATTTCATGTGCAATAATACCTCAGGGACTGTCAGAACCAAGAATATAACCAAAGGAGAGTCAGTGAAAGTCAAAATGCCAATGAAAGCAATGGTAAAAGCTGCAAGGCTGGCTGAGATCACCGTAATTGGGCCTCATTGCTCCAAAAAGGCCAGAAACAAAATTGAACAATGGGAGAAGGAGAATTGGAGTTTTGAGTTCAGTTTGAAATTTATTCTCAAAGGCTTCTTTGTGGTGATCTTTTGGAGCACTGAAGACCAAGATTTTGTGTTGAATACTGGCCCTTGGCATGCAAAGGATTTCATTCTGAACGTGCATAAATGGTGCCCTAGTTCCAATCCCACTTAGTTTTCACCATGCAATGAGCCCTACAAGATGGACTATATAATCCTCCATTAGAATATTGGTGGATTGAATTTCTATAAAAAAATAGGAAGCTGCATTGCGATGGTTGTTGATATAGATAGTTGTTTTAGAAAACAATTCATGCCTCTATCTCAAAATTAAGATGGTGGCCATTAATACAATTCCTACACAAATCTTCTTGTCTTCTCCTACGAATGAGTGGATACAATCAGTCTAAGTAGAGGAGAAAAAATTCTTACGTCTAAAATTCAAGGGCAGAGATCATCTGGCAGCAATGTGTTTGTGTTTTCCTTCAACTCTCGCTCATTGGATTCCTATGCACTAGGCCAACACAAAACTGGAAAGGGAGGTTTCCAGAAAAGGAAAGGGTTTGGTTGATTGCTTGGATGGAATTGATCAAAAAGGCAGATCGCCCTCAGCTATTGCTTAAATTCCATTCCAAGAAAATATGGCAAGAAATTGCAGAGGATTTAGAAGTATGGGATAGTTCTGATAATGAGTTGGAAGAGGAAGTGGATATCACAGGGCTAAGGTGTATTAACCAATCTTCCTCAAAACTGTTGAACAACAATTATGCATTGGGTGCACAAAGAGGGAGGAAAACTGAACAGAGAAGAGAAAAAACTGCTTTGTCCACTGGTCAATCAACAACAAAGAACTACCTGCTAAGATCTAAGGGAGGAGTTCCTTAGAGAGACATGAAGATTGTCACTTGGAATGTTAGGGGCTTAAATGCTCCTAAGAGGGTAAGCATGATCAAGCACCATTTGGAAAATTTATTGGTCAATATTATACTGCTCTAGGAAACTAAATTGAAATATGTGCAGGCAAAATCTTTTTTGAAACACTGTAAAAGATGGCATGGCTGGTGTGAGGAAGCTATTGGGGCTGCAGGCAATTTGGGTGTTCTATGGAACAGATTTAAATCTACTCCAACATCAAGAATAACTTTTAGATAATTTGAATTTAGATTCCATGCAGATCAAATTAAATAAGACATCAATGAAGTTGACCTAACTCATGAGAGTTGAACCCACTGAGAGATGCCGAGAATGTCATTGTTTACCATAAACAACATATAATATCTTGTCAATGTAGCCACAGTTCCATGCGAGGCCATCAACGGAAGAAGAATAAAATGACCTTCCTGGTTGTATTTGAAAGGAGCATCAATGTTTTGGACATGAGACGGAACTACATCTGGTTTTTTGAATTAGTGTGTTGTAAATTTTGGAGCAAATCTATTAATGGTATAATATTGGTAAAAGAATTAGGGAACAGGGTAATCAATGATGAAGGTGTTAATGTTAGGATCAGATTTAATAGAAAGCAGAAAAATGAACATAAAGAACAAATGAACACAGTATTTATCCTGGGAAAACCCTCCTTCTCGAGGGAGAAAAACCCAGCCACAAATATGTCTCTTATATATTGAATGAAGTAGCAGCAAACAGCTTACAACTTGACCCACAGAAGAATAGCACCTCTCCTAGATGCCAATAAATCAGCTTACAAGTCTCAGCACCTCTCCTAGATGCCAATATACAGAAAACTTCTGATCAATCTGCTCTTCAAAGGATAATAACCTGCTCTAAAATAATCCAACTTCTTCTTGAAGAAATGACTTGTTTTTATAGACAAAATAAGTCACCAAACAAGTCCACACTTCAACCTAAATATAGGCAGATATGCAGCCACAAGAAGACGCACAAGGTGGCAGTTCATGAGTCTATTTAAAGAATACAAACAGAGATTCTCATGCATGTCAGTATGCAGATTCTCCTGCATGTCAGTTACACCTTGCATGTAGAATAAGACAATTTATGAGGTCGGCCAGCTGACACAACAATTTATTTAAGGAAGATTCTTCTGACACAAGAAGATACCTCCTGCAGCTACCAAAACATTAACAGAAGGTTGTCATATAGGAGATTGAGGTGGATGACACAAACAATATCTTGGAATGGAAGGAGCCCATGCTGACATTTTCTAAGTGATAAGGCATGTACACCTCTAGTCAGAGCTCTGTAAGAACATTAGTTTCCATGAGGACATAGCCCACATGTGGATTTGAGCCACCCACAAAGACTTTACCATGGAGCATCATGTTAGTAGAGCGGAACATTCTCAAGATGTTCATGATTGCCAAGGCGGAAAAGTGCTACTTGCAAGAGCAGTGGATCAATAGAGGTAAAGTGTCAAGACTGTGTCAGTCACCATGTTCCACACTACTACGCCCTTCCAGCTCCACTGATGAAGATGATATTGCCATTGGGAAGAATGAGCATGTCCAACATGGTTCTCAGCTTGGCCATGTCTTCCATGCTCCAGGAAGGATTAATTAATATTAAGAAGAAGCATCACTTAAGAATAATTAACAGAGTTGTGGAGTACTAAAGGAAGAACTAAATAATGTTTCAAAATAAAATAAGAATTAAGTGGTGTCTCTTGGGGAAAACAACCTATTTAAGAGAGACCAAGCAAGGAGATGAGATATCATTGAATAAATTTTATAACTACTTATTACTCCTTGTGGAACATGAACTAAGGTTTAGCAATCCGAGAAGGAAACCCTCCAAGGTCTGAAATTAGAGGGCGGAAACTCCCTAATTTCCATTACAGTGTTAGTGGATGAAAGCCCCTGATTCAGACATTGTAGTGAAGATAGATCACTGCAGACTTTGGATAACTAACAGCAGAGACAAAGGATAAGTTTCCTCTTTTTCCAAAATATATTCTAAATATCATATCTGAACTAAAATGAACTGTTAAACTGCAATTTCTGAAGTTAATATCATATTTCTAACATATTGTGCTGCTATAATTGTGAGTTAAGACTCTATTATGTAAAGCAAATTAAGAAAAACTTAAAGGGGAGACTACAGCATCTTTTGGTGGAAGTGATCTCATCACAAATAAACTGGGTGTTTCTAAAGGAATGAAGCAACTCCTTTAATCTTACTTTCTTTCTCTTAAATGTGTATGGCCCCACCAAAATAGACGATGAACTCCATGTACGGAATGAAATATTATTCACAAAACAATCATATGGAAATGAGAAATTTATTTTGGGTAGGGACTTCAATGCGATCCTACTGTCCTTGGAAAAAAGAGGTGGCCTTGGCATGATTCAATTGCAATTTGCAGCTCAACTTTCAAGACATCATTCAAGCTGTGAACCTCCTAGATGTAGATCCTGAAATAGGGGCTTTTACATGGACAAATAGCATTATGGATTCACCAACATTGCTGAGAGGTTGAATTGCTTTCTGTATTCTAGTAATTGTCTCCAATCGCTACACCTTATGGATTCCTCTATTTGTCCAATATAGGGCTCAGATCATTATTCGGTATTATTGGATATATTTGAAGACACCCTCCCATTCAATGTCATTTCAGGTTTGAGAAAATGTAGTTTACAAGAGAAGATCTATAAGACTTACCTGAGAAATGGTGGAATGTGATTGGGAAGCTCAAAGACTCTAAGATGTTCATATTCACAAAGAAACTATCACACATCAAGGAGAGGTTTAAAGTATGGAACAAAAGTTCCTTCAAAAACATCTTCAAAGAAAAAATAAGGATTGAAAAGGATATGGAAGAATTGAATGAAAAAATAAGTAAACGGTATGTCCCAAGCAAATTACCATAAGGAAAAAGAATTAAGGGAAAAACACTCTGAAATTCTTACCAGAGGTGAAATATCAAGATCAGTATGGTTGGCTAAGGGATATCTTAACAGTTAACACATAAAAATTTCATAATGCTACCAAAGTGCGACGTGGTTAGAACAGAATCAACAATATCAATCTAGGGATGGGCACATCTTATCAAGATTAGAGGAAATTCAAAATGAAGCTGTTCTATTCTTCTGAAATCTGGTGATAGGAAAGGAGTTATCAGATCCCCGAGACATGAATAATCTATTGGAGAATATTCCCAATTTGGTTATACAAAACAATAATGCAATGTTAATGTCACTGATCTCAGTTAAAGAGGTGAAGACCATTGTTTTTCAGCTTCACCTGGATAAAGCTCCAAGGCCAGATGGTTTTCCTGCCCTCTTTTATCAGAAATGCTGGGATTTTATCAGCATGGATGTTTAAAGGCTGGTGGAAGATGCTAGGAAATTAAGTAAAATACTTAAGGATCTAAACCACGCCAGAATTGTTTTAATTCCCAAAAGGCTGGACTGTTCAACATTCTTGGACTTTCACCCCATCTCCCTGTGCAACACTATTTATAAAATTATCTCTAAGGTGATGGCATATAGGTTAAAGATTTTACTTCCCACCTTAGTTTCTCCTTAACAGAGTGGCTTCACCCTAGCAAGTGCATCACAGATGGGATTTTAATAGCTCATGAGGCCATTCACTCTATTGTGAAGGTGAATCAGAAAAGCATGGTAATTAAATTAATAAATAGATGTCAAAAAGCCTATGATCAGGTAAGTTGGCTTTTTCTTATGAAAGTTCTGAAAAAGAATGATTTTGGGCAAAAGTGGCTTAATTGGATATTCAGTTGTATCTCCACTCCTAGATATTCCATCCTTGTCAATGAGAATCCATGTGGTTTCTTTGCTGCTGCTTGGGGTCTCAGATAGGGGGTCCCTTTGTCTCCCTTTCTCTTTGTTCTAATGGCAAAGGCACTAGGTAGAACAATATCCAGTAAAGTTGCGATAGGGAAGTGGTGTAGCACTCAGATTGCTTGCAATATTGCTCCTGTTACTCATAAATTTTATGCAAATGATACAATATTCTGTGGAAATGCTTGAATGGAAGACGTTGTTATTGAAGCAATGACAGCTACATCAAATGTTCTGGTCAATTAATAAACAAGGAAAAGTCAAAAAAAAAATCTTCACACCAAAAAAGCTGCTCAAGGGAGAATTGCGGAGTACCTCAGGTATAATATAGATAATATTTCAAGCAAATATTTGGGGGTCCCTCTGTTCAAGGGAGCTATTTGTTCTGGTTCACAGGAAGAAACTATCAGTGTTAGCAAAAAAATAAAAAAATCTAAGGCTTGGAAAGATAGGTGATTAACACTAGCTAGCAGAATTATGATGATAAAGGCTATGTTATCTGCATTATAGATCCATACGATCTCATGTCTGGAATTAACAAAAAATCCTTCCAAAGACTTCAACAGAATCTTAAGGAGATTTTTATGGGAAGGATCCAATGACAAAAAATGAATCCCACTGATTGCTTGGGATGTATTAAGGAAAAGGAAAGACTCAGGTGAAACAGGAATTTGAATTATCCAAGAACAGAACCTGGCTTTAGGGGCAAAGCTGACATGGAGAATGTTTAAGCATCCCTTCGCTTTATGGAGCAAAATTTTGCAGAACATATATCTTGACAGTCATGATCCAAAAAGAATCCTTGCTTTAGCAAATCCACCCTCCAGATCACATATGTGGAATTTCATGATGAAAAGTAGGCACATTATAACTGATCATCTCTTATGGATAATAAACAATGGTAAATTTGCCAACTTTTGGGAAAATTCCTGGAATGGCTATGGCCCCCTCATGGATGTCCCAAGACTTGGGGAGTGCCAGGATTTACTGGAAGATGCTTGGGGAGATAAAGTTGCAGATTGTTTTATACTTTCCTACAAAGTGGCAATGGGGGGACTTTGATGAGGCACCCATTTCCTCACAGGGAAAAGGCATACTAAAGGAGGAAATGTGAAAAAGGAAAATCTTGTTTGCAATAAAAAAAGGATGAAATAATATAGTGTGGTGCAAAATCAGGAAGATACACAACTTCAATAGGATACAAAATTCAAAACCTTGCACTTGCTTTGCCTTCCTAGCCCACAGATCTTTTCTGGGGGTAAATGTTATCCTAAAGGCTAGTGCAAAAATTTCACATTGTCCACTCTTCATAAGCATATATTTACAGGGGAAAGGCTGAACTTCATTGGTATTGTTGGCCCTTATTGATACCCACTTTATAGTTGCACGGAGGAAACAATCAAACATCTATTAATCCAATGCTCCTTTGTGCAGGGATGCTAGCTAAGGGTCACAAACTGACTTGGGTGGTCTAGAGCATTACAGAATTAACTGATAGAAATTTTCCAAAGTTGGCCTCAATTATTTTTTGGTTCAGTTTCATCTGGAATTTGGTCAGCATGCCCATCAATGATTGTTTGGCGAAAACACTTAAACAAGATCTTTGGATGAAATGCAAAATACCTTATCTAAGGGAAACTGTCACTTGTTTCCATTTGATTGTTTAAAGGAAAAGGATAAAACATGTAGACATCTGGACATCTAGACCCTTTTAATCACATGCAAAGGGGTTTGGATCTTGATATTCACACACTCCCATAATTCATTTTGATGCAACATTTTTTCCATTCTAGATTTCAACAAGGGATAATGAACAGTTTGTATCATTGCCTAGGATCCTTGGGGTGATGAAATGAGAGAAAACTTGTCTTAAGTAACAAGTCTTGCCAATTTCTAACTCTTGGTTTTGTTGTTAGGAAATAGTAAGAAGACTATGGGACAATAAATTGTCCTCATATGTTAGAGGATGGTATTAACCTTACTGGTAGTCAAGTTGAAGCAAGTATACTAGCAACTACTCCTCAAAGACATCATTGTAATTTAGAGTCAGACATAACCAAGATAATTGCCAATTGGGAAGGAACTGAAATCTCTGATTATCCCAATTTGAAATTGCTTGAGGACAAGCAATCTTGGGAAGGGCGGACTGTCATGCCCTGCCACAAACAAATTAATGTCAATGCAGAAGATTAAAATGGCCGACCTGATCTAGTGTGGTGCCACTTTAAAATAGAAATCAAATTAAATTATTATTCATTTGGCTGGGCTGACCCTACATTAAGAAGTTCGCCAAAATTATATATATAGGGATGATTAAGGGCAACAAAAGAGATACTGGTCACAATTTTTAGCGATTCCATAAAATGCAGTATTTAGAGGTAGCGATGAAAAGAAGAGAGTTAAGATCTCCAAAGGGGCAGCCCTCAGTTTAGTTAATTAAAAGCAGCGATTAAGAAAGATTGAAAGGTGGTGTGTCCTTTACCAAGGAAAAGGATGCTTGTGGAGAGAGGTGACTCTTCCCCCACCAATGACGATACTAAAGGGAAGAGCGAACCATTTGGAGGATATAGAATAGAAACACTTAGTAATCTGAGAAAATCAGCAGGGAAGGAAATTGATAAAATCTGATATAGAATCGAATCAGCAAGAAGCATTATCTTCTGAATATTAAGTCAGAAAACATCTCCAGAAATACATTCACAATCCAGGCATCGAATATCACAGAATTGAGAATATCAGAAAGCAAGTAAGCATATCCGAGTTGGTTATCTGCCACTCAAGGACAGAATAAGTAACTATTGCAATTGCTGCTGTGAATATATCTGTCTTATGGGTTAAAACTTAAAACTATTGTAGTATGCTCTATCATGATTATTGTATGTAATGATATATTTTGTTATTATCATAATTTGTATTTATTTTACTCATCAAACAACCATGGGAAGGAGCAGGGGAGATACCAATAGGTTGAGAAGATACTAGACTTCTTCTTAAGTATGCCACTCCATGGTGGATGACTGTGTGTCTACCACTTGGAGCCAGGGGATGATATCCGCCCTTGGGCTTAGGGAGAAGATACTACGGGCCTCCTATGGTAGCCTTTTCCCCAACCTCTACATGGATTGATTGTTGAGATGAATTTGAGGGGTTTCAATCATAAGAGGGATGGATAAGGCAGCAAGGGTAGGGAATGCAAATACAAGTTGTCCGCCAAGTATGCCACCCCATGTTGGATGACCATGTGTGCCACTTGAGAGCCATGAGGGATGGTATATCCGCTCTTGGGCTTGGCGTGGATAGCTTTAGGCAGACCTATCATGCTCCTCATCCTAGTCCCATTATGATCCAACTTCCAATGTGCATTAGGCTATTGTGTGACTTATATTATTTGAAATAGTTAGATATTTACATGATTTAAATAGATAAAACATTTATTATATATGTTTGATTATATGAATTATATTCCAATATTATCTAACATGATTGCAGGACCTAAACCAAGATTTATCTGGCTTAAAGCATTTAATTGGTAAGTTGTAACCCTAACTACATTAACTTGTGTTTCTCGGGCAAGATTTAGGGTTATCCCAAAAGGGGACATTACAAATGTGGCTGTGCACTTTCATGGGCCTGTCCTATGCAGATTTCCTCTATCTTCTTCGCAAATTTTTGGGACATTCTGTCTCAGGTGTGTCTTAGTTCTTTTAGGAACCGCATGGGATTTTCCTTATTAATGATCGGCCTCAATTGGTTAGGCAATCTAAAATGGCTAATTGTCCTTTGGTCCCAAATTGCATCTGCTCATCTTGAAGATGCTTCCTCACATCTGTGAAGGCTCTTCTACATCAATTTGGTGAAGGTTGAGGTGTATCAAAAATGTCATTGGTTCTTAAAAAATATTCTAGCACCCACGCCAGCAATGATCTACTTCTTGAATTGTTCTTGACAAATTGGGTGCTAGTTATGGCCCTATGGGCAAGAAATTGTGGGCTAAATTGGCTGAAAACAGCTTCATTGACCTTCATTTCCGAGTTGCAACAATCAAGGTTGTCTCTACTTTCAACAAACAAACAATGAGAGGATTCATTGGAGGTGTTTTGACATTGCTACAACTCTTGCCAACAAGGATCTTCCAGAAGCTGTAAATTTGTTTCATGACGGGCTAATTCGCAGGAATTTGGAAGCCTTCTATTTTTTCATTGGCCATCATGATGCCCTCCTCTCTCCACAATAGGTGGAGAGGGTCTCTGAGTTCACCTCAGGCCCTCATTTCTTATTGCACTACAAAGCTGATATGTAACCTTTTGCTCCTCTTCAGAGGCACTGGTCCTTTGTTTTCTTGTTTTAATATATGGGAGCTACCTCCTCGGTAGCATCTTACACACACAAAAATATATTACACAAATGTTGCCTCCCACTCAAGTCATCCACATGTAGCTGTCACAACATTTTTATTAATTTCGGGTGTTGTAACAAGGTGATATCAAACAACAAAAATTTTAACTCTTCTAGCATGAAAAATATCGGAGATGCCATCATGATCTTGATAGGCGTTGTCATATGGGCTCTACTTGGAGATGTCATTCTTTGACTGTCAACCACCTTAGGGACTCAATCTGGCCACCATCTCTTTTTGCACCACTGAGCAGTGAGCCTTGTTCTCACTTGTACTTATGTTTACCTAGCACTACTCGTATTTGTTGAGGTCTTCAAACTCACATACTATGCCCTCGTCTTCCTTTCACCTACTTATCACTATCTCAACCTCCATCTTGAATCAAAAACAGAATTGTTGAACCAACCACACACCTATGCCCTATGGATTGGAAGGAGCGAAGGAAACATTATTCTAGCAAGAATTTATGAAAAAAGAAAATTATAGAGTTTAACTGCATAGATTTTTTTGGATTCTAAAAAACGTGTAGTTTTGCATGTAGTTTGCTTGGACATGTACATTGGGCATACCAAAAAGTACCCATACCCAAACCAATCTAGTATGGGTATGTTCATGGAACCAGACAAACCCAATAACTTAACTATTTAGCAATCATCTTTCAAGAGATGGGGATAACTTGGAGACAAAATGTTATCATGGTATGGGGTAAGGTTGTTGAAAAGTGTCAAAAGGTTGTGGTCAAGTGGCAAGGCCACTTGGTTTTCATGTTGGAGACCAAAGTTCAAATCTCCCCAAGTGACATCTTAGTGTCGGTGGACATGTTGGAGCAATATCCCCATTACAATTGATAGCAAGTGGTAGGCCTTCAAGTGACGCAAGAGGAAATTTGGAGAAATGTAGAGAAGCAAGAAGGAAGGAGATGGAGGAGCAGAGGAGTAAAGCAGTAGTCCCATAGGAAGAGGATCTGAAGGCACATGCACCGGAAAACATGGAGAAGCAGAATAAGGAGCTAGGGGAGTAGAGCAGTAGCTCTACAAGAAGGAGATGGTGAGAGGAATAGGAGGAGCAATAGTCCTGCAAGAAGGAGATGGTATAGAGAAGGAGGAGTAGCCGTAGTCCTGCAGAAGATGAAAAAGCATAGATGGAACAAGCACAAGAGGAGATTGGGAAGCAAAAGAAAGAGCTAGAGGAGTAGAGCAATAGTCCCATAGGAGGAGAAGTTGATGGAATAAAGTAAAGAAATAGTCCTACAAAAGACGTTGGAGGAACAGTAGTCCCACAAAGAGGATGCACTAGAGGCAAGGCGAAGGGTGGGGTGCAATATCCCCCTAGGTTAAATTGCAAGTCCAAGACTATCCTTGTTGGGAAAGCATTAGATAGAGCAATATCACTGCAAGATGTATTGGATGAGGCATTCCCTTGTATTGGCAATGACTCAAAATTGGAATCTGATTTTGATTTAACCTTAGGCAAAGACGAGGCAAAGGCATAACAGCAGCAAATCTAGCTGTCTACATTTTGTCATTTTGTAGTTGAATCCTATTGGCTTTTTCATTTTGTTGAATGAGCATATTGATAATGAAAACTCAAAAGACATTGAAATATTGTTCATTTGTATGTCAACTCATGTGAATTCACAATTCAGCTCAAATGTTTCATAATGTGGTTTTATAATGAATATGGCAGATGCCTTATCATACGAATATTTGAAATTTCCTCTCTTTTTTATTTTTGCAATTGTCTCCTGCTGTCCTCTAAAAAATGGCCTCCCAAAAAAGCTGTCACAAAAATGCGTCCCCCCATCCCCACTACCCCCATCCTAGAAACTTAGTGGAACATAGATGGAATGTCCATTTAGTTTTAATATTATTGAAAAACATTCTATTTCTTAAGTTAAATGTAGATGATTTTGGTGACTTACATTGACCTGGTGTATCAACTGGGTCAAAAAGTTCCAAATCATTTTGATGAAGTTCCCCGATTTCACAAATTCAATTACCTCATCGAAACTTTATCATACTTACATGGTTTCTAATTTCATTTGAAGCAATGGTTTAGACATTTCTAGTAATAACAAGAAAATGGTTGTAGTCATCATGCCTTTAAATTGTATAGGAGTTGATTCTGATGATTCCTTTTTCTATTACACCAGTTAAAACTCCAGAACTATGGTTATATATTGTTGAAGACATTTTCTGCAATTCAAACAGGATATACTCCAGATATATTTTGATAATCCTATACAATATGATCATTGGAAGGTATAATTTTGGATTCTATCAGATGCAGTATTTCAAGATTGGGATGTATGTAGAATCCATTTAAAAACTTAAACAGTTGTGGACAAGCACTAACAGTTTGCAAGGAACTGCCCTTAATAAGAAATCCAAAAGCATCCCAGCTGTAGAAATGAATGCTGCAAATTATAAACAGAAGGGAGACGATATGAAAAGGGTGCCACATGGGAATACTTTAGGAGGAATCAACCAGTAAATAAGAAAAATACATATAGATCAACGGGATTTTAATTGTTTAATGGCACCCTTGCAGACCTAGAATCATAAATCAGGATATTAACTGTGAACCAGAAGCAGAGGTGATCTGATCCAGATGGGTCTGCCAATATTTTTAAGCCTAGCACGATTTTCCAAGATGCAGTTATTCAAAAATTGTGATTAAAGCACAATTTTATAATTGTCTATAAAAATAAAAATAAATCAGTTTGTCCCTCATCTTGACACTACAGAACTGTATTTTCTCTTGGCATAGAGTACATGTCAAAGATTCAAACTTGTACTTAATACATTGAGAACAATTTTTGAAAAGCAATTAATACCCATTGCCAGATTCTAGTTGAAGTTCTTGTGGCCTCAACGCCTGCTTTTTTAAGGATTTAAAGCTTGGTTAAAAGAGGTAAAATTATGAAAAAAGGCATGCACCATGAAATTTCTTGTAGCCTCAACTGCACTGGGGGCAGCAGCCCCAGACACCTGCTCTGGTTTTAAAAGGTAGAAATAAAATTGTTTTGGGCTCTGCCCAAAGGAAAAGCTTCATCTCTGATGGTTCAAAAGAGTGTCTGAAATGTGAAGGTAGCCCTTTAGGTCACAGCATAGCCAGCAAAACAACTGGGACGTATGCTATCTCCCTCATAAGAACAAAGGGGCATTGTCAATCGCTGATAAAAAATTCTTGTAAGTATAATAACCCTTAGAATTCAAGAAGGACAAGCAAAAGAAGAACAAACTAGACAAGCCCTAACAAGAGGACCCAACACATGTGAAATCAAAAAATATTGAAAGTGTAATAACCCTTGAATTCAAGGAGGACAAGAAAAAGAACAAAATAGACAAGCCCTAACAAGAGGACCCAAAACATGTCCTGTTACAAGGATTTGCAAAGTCTTTGTTTTCTCTTCATCTTGGTCATGAGATCAAAACCCAAACAATGTGGAAGGTGACATAGAAGACATAGACCTCTTCAGGGCTTACATGCCAGATAGTCTGTGACTTGAGAGATAAAAAGATCTAATGAATGTCTAACAGCACATCATCCAAGGAAGAAAGAAGAAAATAATGGACACAAAATCCCATCAAGAGAAGGGAGCCTGGAACATCAAGTACAAGAAAAATTAGAAAATGAGACTTGTCAATCCATTCCATTCTTTTCTAATGCAACTTTTGAAGAAGAAGAAATAAATTTAGAGGAAAACAACAAAAAAATTCAAATACTGTCCCTAGTTTTACTATACTGATAAGCCAGGCATCGTGTCACAAGTTAGAACTAAAAAACCTAGAAACTGTAGAAATTCACATTGGTAGGTACTTTAGCAATCTGTCTTTTAAATGGGGAAATGATGAAGGAAAATGGTAGGGATTTTTAGTGCTCCTCACACTTAGGCATGTCAAAGGCTAGAACTAGAAAATCTGGAAACCCTAGAGATACACATTGCCAGAAAAATTAGTGATATGCCTTTTTAAGAAAGAAAACAGCATGGATTTTAATAGCCACCGTCCATTTAGGCATATAGGAAAACCTTCTCGAATAGGATGACCTCAATTGATAAATCGATCATCACGGCAGGTGGCATTTTACATATTAATGAACACAAATGTCAGTGTTTAAATCTCATAAACTACAACATCCAATTCTGATTCGGAGTGTGGCATACCCCTGCAGGCAAGGCTATGCTAATATTTACAAATGTATCGATGCAGCATACCTCAATAGATGAGGCCATAATAATATGTAGCCATGTTAGTATTTAAATCTGGTAAACTACCACATTCAATTCCGTGTGTGGTGTCCAGAACGGACAAGGCTAAATACATGTTTTAGACGTGGCATTGAAAACAGATAATGTTGAATGCAAGTCATGGGTGAACTTGAACAAAGAAATGCCCCACACATAATGCGAATACAAAGCGCCTTGAAACACTACATAATCAAATGAAAAAAAAAAAAAGTGATGAAAAAGGGCTAAGAACTATACGATAATGGAAGGCAAAACAAGTAACGATCCTTTATTTACATAGAACCAAAGACTTCAAAGCAAGTAACAAACAAACAAGAGTTTTAAAGTGTTTTAGAACGTGAACACAAGGGCAGTGATATAAGTTCCAAGAATTTCAACACTGATATAACCTTTCGTGCAATCCAAGGCAAAATAATCAAACTAAGAAGGGTTTAAAGGATTTAAACTGACCATAAGCAATGGAATTAAGTTCTGATAAGCGGTGTTCCCAGTCTTCTCGGCATAAATGCGGATGGATCTCTTCATCATGGTGTTCTTGCCCATGAGCACGACGGAGTCCGGGCGGAGGCCCTGCCGAATGGACTGCAACTGATTGGAACCCACATTGTCAGCGAGGCACACTAGCACCTGCGAATACTCCTCCAGCAGCTCGCATATCTTCTTGTCGTAGATCACCTTCTTCTCTGCTTTCGTCCCCTTGAAACCCATTTTTTTCCGGTCCTCCACTACGATCGCTCTTGCTCGTTCCAAAAGAGGGAACTTTTTTGCGATTTCAGTTTTTATTAAGATTAGGGTTTTGCTCTATGGGCTTTGCGTCTTCGTTACCAGCGTTTCTCCCTTTTTTTTTTCTATTGTTTTTTACCCTGAATCACGTCCCCTTGATGTAAAGGGACAAATGTCACACAAATAGTTAAAAACGATAATAAACCCTAATAATTAAATTAATTAATATTTATAGTCCACGATACCCGGCAATCTGTTTTGGGTCTCTGAGACAGCCTGGCGTATGGGACTCCTCGTACTCCAATAATGAGGCACCTAACATGCTCCCTGTCTGAGGGGTGTACATACCTTACCTACTGATTTGAACTTGTATTACTCTCTGAAATTACAAGTTTCTCTCGTCAAACCAATAGAATACAGGAAATAGAAGACTTTGGACTTCAATAATGAATTAATAAAAATGAAATAAGAAGGTTTGGTTCAATAATTAATTAATAAAAAATGAGAAATGAAGGGTTGGACTTCAATAATGAATTAATAAACAAGGCAGTAGAGTGAAGTTCCTGCCAAAATGTTCTAGAATAGTTTTTTTTTAATTTGTTGTGGTTGGAAAGTTTTAGCAACAATAGTCAATATGATGGAGCAAATTACAAAGAGTAAAGTAGAAATATATAGGCCTCTTGGATGCTTGACTCAAGATTTTGACATACCCAAGAGGTCATCAATTAACTCTTAATCACTCCCAATGAAGAGGTGAGTTAACTTAGTGTAATTGAAACATAGGTGGAATTGACTAAATAGAACTGACACCTAACTACTGTCAATTAAGGATTGATGAGGTAGTGGTGGCACTTGTGTACCTCAAGTGAAGGTGTAGCTATGTCATTATTTCTTATATCCAAAGTAAACTTTATTAACTAAGTCCAATATTACACTTTGATAAAAACTATCTTAGACAAAGTATAATATTTACACCAACAATTTTTCCAATAATCTAAAATAACAACAATATGCACACATGCAAAGTAAGAAGAATCTTTCATAATGGAACAAATTTGAAACATAAGTAATGACACATGGACAAGAATGGTAAATGACATAAGTATGCAAACAAGGTTGTTTCAAAGGAGCAACCTTGAGTAAGAAGAAATGTAAACAATAAAAGAGAGATTTCTATGACAAATGCACTAGATTGAACTTTGTAGCTTCAATATATAGGTAACATTCTCCATGTATTCTTCGAAGGAAGGAAAATATTTATGTTGAACCCATTTTTCTTCCTTGATGTAGGATGCCAGTTGCATTTCCCACTAGAAAATTACATGACGGGAAGCTGAGAAAAATCCTTTAAGAAAAACACTCAAAATTGAAAAAACATGGTGAATTTGGTCTATTGAATACATAGCAGGTTCCAAAGGTAGGGTAATACATCACACCCTTGTGTCTTCCTTCTTTCCTCTACAATTTCATTGACTATTTCATAGAAGCCCATGAAGCAAATTTTCATTTCCTCTAGCATGTAGTCCACTAGTGACAGATCCCACCTAATGAAATAGCCAGGTTTGGCATAGATGATTGCATTGAAGCTTTTCATTAGCAGGAAAAAATGGAAAAGAGAATCAATTCAAACCTTTTAACTGTTTCAGAGAATAGCATCATGTCATTGATTGATCCCTACCTTCATAAAGATCACTAAGAATGACAATAATTTTTATTTTTTTTGAGGAAACAACCCTTAGGGTAGCAAACTCTGGCTCATACATGGTCGCTAACACTCCAAAATATATTTCAACCATGCGCTCAGGTGTGAAATTGAGTTTTGTGAAACGAGAAGATTTCCACCACCTTTACACACAACAATGAGATGATAATTATTATCATCTGCCTAATTTTATTCTTTTTTATCTTCAGTAGATCACAAAATGTTAACCAAAATGACCCCCAATTTTTTTTAAAAAACTCCATAAATCAATGTTATTTGTTTGTTGTTTGAAACATTGGATAGCAAACAAGGATGTAATTGTGATATAAATAATTTAGGCTAAATTAAGTCTATACTACTAGCATTATGGTGAGACCATTGTATATAAGCATATAGCAAACAATGAAAACCAGGCAAATGTTTACTCCAAAGGGACATGTAATAAAAAAAGATAGGGAAAATGAACTACTTGACAAAATTCCTCAAATAGATGTCCTCTCATGGAGGGAAATGATTGCAGGATATGTTCAAAATGCATTTGTTGAAAAGGCTTTAGAAACTTTCAAGAAAATACAATTGGCATGTGTAAAGTTGTAAATGCATTTGTTGAATAGTATTTTCTATGGGAACTTTAGGACCTCTAAACTATTGACGCCAACTCTTTTAGGATGTATTCCTTGACATGACCAAATGCTACATCCTCAAACAATTTCAACACACAGATTTTTCTCTAAATAGTTAAAAGCTTGAAGACTAGCTTTCTACTTTGTCTATCTAAACAAACCTTGTATATTAGCCATCAGAGAAAATTCCAATTTGATTTTTTTGAAAAACACTTGGTAAGGAAAAGAAACATAAATTTCATGATACTTATTGATGTTTGTTCCTAAATAACTTTTCCATGCACAAAATTCCCCAAGGAATTTATAAAGGAATTGAAAATAGAGTGAATTCTCTTGGTTACAAAAGTGAACAAGTCAAAGAGCACTAGCAACAATGGCATCATTATTACAGAAACACGCTATCATGTATTCTTATTAATGTTAGCACAATCACATACATAACTAATGTGAGAACTTTACAGCTCAATAGAGTAATGACATCCTAGTTTTAGAAAAGGAGGCCTCTTTACAATTTCCAAAAAGTTACCTTACACAATAGTAGTACTCAAGGCAATTGCCAACCAACAACTCACAATTACCAAATACATGTGCTTAAATTCTAATCACAATGGTAAACAACTATTATTAATCACTAAAGACACATTCTTAGATTCTATTTACAATTTCGAACATAAAAGAGATGTTAAATGACACAGTCTGTAGAAGACAATAACATACAAAAAAAAGTTCTAATAGATAACTGGGAGGGGATGCCACTATTGAGGAGCCAGGCTGTGACTCAAACCTGGGCCAGCATTGGGAAAGTTCGAGGGCCTTAACACCAGACCCAACTCGCATGTCCCAATTAAGGAATTAATAACATTAAGAATGGAAAAAATAGAAAATTGTGCTCAATTTAGATTAGGGCTTTAACTTCCCAACTGTCAGTGGTTCAATCACTTTGATCTTGGTGACATTTTCGTTCCAGATGAGAGGCCCTTTGTGGAATTTATCATTACTCAATGGTGTGACTGCCAAGCTACTGTGATAGAGAATATATATGGGGTTCAAGATTCTGAAATGAACTATTCTTTAACATAAGTACCAAATCCAAACTATCATTTACTGAAAGACAAAGCAAAGCATGTTGTTTTGGGCTTGACTAGGGCTTTCTTAAACACACTTTGCCATGAAAGAAAAGATTAATGTGAAGCTAAAATATATAAATCAAAAGAAAACAAAACAAACATTAACAGACATGAATACCTCTCCTAGTGCACACACGAAGATATTGTAGATGTTCATTTGTTTTCTTTCAATTTTAAACTGTCAACTTTCAATTGTTGGTTTGTTTCCTCATAATTTTAAACTATCAACTTACAATTATACTTGTGCAAAGTCAAATATTGTTAACAATACAAGCATACTTAACAAGAAGAGTTTGTAAATCATTTTAATTGAACAAGTGAAATGCTTGAACTACCATGTGTTATGGGGATGTGACAAATTATGCAGGTGCCAGTGATAATGAAGCCTGAGACACTACTACTTTATCACCATGTTGCTCTTCACTGGTAATATTTAGATTTCATCACAACTCCATAAAGAAATAGTTGTGCCCACCACGTCCATTATAGCTAACGATGCCCACTATTATCACACGTTAGCTTTCCATCTGCCCACTATTATCGCCAGTATGATAATGGTACCATATAAATCACCCATATCGGGTAAAACTTTCTTGCCAATAATATTTAAGAAAATTCATTTGTTTAAAATGTTTTGTTATATAATTTGCATCTACACTTTAACAATATACAAGTATTTGTTAAATTAAAAAATCTTAACTCTTATTGGTTAGAAACATAATTATTAATAACTAGTTAAACAACTGGGGTTGCCTATAGTTCCCTTACCAGGAACTAATAATTACTAATATGTGTAAAATAATTATTGATGTTCAAATTTTGAGATTCAATTTAATATAAGAAAAAATAGATTTAATTTTTTAAAAATATATTTAATAGTTGGATTATTGACATGTTAAAATAATTATAGAATAATTATACAGTTTCTACTTAGCTTAATAGTTAAATTAATATGTGTAAGATAATTATTGATATTGATATTTTGAGATTCAATTCAATCTAAGAAAAATATATATAATAGATTTAATTTTAAAAATATATAGATTTAATAGTTGGATTATTGACATGTTAAAATAATTATGATTTTGAATTTTTGAGATTCAATTTGGTTAAAATAGTTAAATTGCATTAAATAAAAATTTTGACATACAATTGTTACTTAGCTTAATGGTTAAATTAAATGAAGTTTTTATATAGAATAATTAACAATTTCTAATTTTAACTTTGTCATAATTTTTGCATTTCCCGATGTGCAAACATTAAGGAAGAAGTCAAAAAATTTGCAAAATCAAAATATTATGTTAAAATCGCCCTTATCCCCTAAATTTTTTTAGCCAATAATATTCAAGAAAAATAATTTTTAAAATTATAAAAGTTAAAAAATATGCATTTAACTTTAGAAAAAACTTCAAATATAATGTATGAAAGAAAATAATCAATTTTGATTGGTTGAAGTACAAAACATTAATAACTAGTTAGGATCTGGTGGTGCCTATAGTTCCTGGCAGGAACTAAAAATGAAATGAAGAGTTTGGACTTCAATAATGAATTAATAAAAAATGAAATCAATTAAATGCAATTATTAGGCTGAAGGGTTCTCTATATGAACATTACTCATTTTTAGTGGTTCACTTTAATGATGGATGGTTGACAATGTGGTAGAATGATGGTTGACCAATGAAAAAGATATGATTGTTGGGTGAAACCACTATAAAATAAATAAAAATAATATTAAAAATAAAATATATATATATATACACCAAATTTATCTTATCTAATTAATCATTCCACTTTATAAAAAGAAAGAATGCAAAGAATTAGATATTATTTCTAATTTTCCATTAATATTGAAAAACAAAAAGAAAACCATAATTATTATATTTTACAAATTAAAATAAAAACTATTATATTTTAGAAAAATATATTTAAATACACTAAATTTAGCTTATTAAAATAATCATTGTATTTATACAAATAAATAAAATAAAGAATTAAATATTGTTCCTAAATTTCCACCAATATTAAAAGTATATAAATTATATTATAAACATGCAAAACAATTAATTTAATGTTTTTAATGTATACTTAATATTATTCAATTTCAAACATTATAAGCACTTAATATTATTCAATTTCAATTTCAATTAATTTAATGTTTTGAATATATATATATATATATATATATATATGTTGTCACCTGTATAAACCATACGCTTCACACCATCCTGGTAAGGACATGCACACTT
>VDFB02096884.1:0-12682 GCA_007258455.2 Sequoia sempervirens
GCGCAGAGGGACTTGTTTTCTAGGTGAAGCAACAATATCTGAGAAGTGCCAATGGAATACCGCCCATGGAACTTTAGGGTTCCAATGAAGGTTCGAGAATGGGAGGGCCCTTTTACTGGTTTCCTGTCACAAGAAAGCTTGGAAGTGGTCTTCAATGTTGAATGCCCCAGTGTTGAGGAATGCATTCGTACTATTTTAGGAATCAAGGTTATCAGTCTGCATGCTAGAAGAATCTTTTTCCCGCCTCATGTATTATCGATCTTCTTATCCAATATTTTGGATTTGTTGTAGTCATTAGATGCAGTAGAGCATATAGCATTTAAAGTTGTCAAGGGGCATTTCATGGCGAGGAATGTATTACTTAGAAGCATTCAAGACTACGACCTCTAAGGGGAAGGGTTTTATTGGAGGCATTTTCCCAAGAAAATATTTGAAGCAGAGGAGGGGTTTTGTGTTGATATATGATGCTATGAAGCTAGCATTTGAGCGCAAGTGTGGTAGGATCCTACTCAGGGCCCTACAACAGAATGCAAATGAAGTCTATGTTAACTTGGATGCCAAAATTTAAAGAAAAGTTTTATGCAATTTCAGTCTCATTTAATCATGCCAGCCACCCTAACGTCAATGCAGCACCAGTTCCTCTAATGCCACCACTGGTGCATGTGGATACACCATCTTCTGAATGTCAGGGAGAAAATTCAGTAGACTTCTCACGAATGTTGTAATCTGTCCCAAGTTTCAAGCGTAAGTTCAACCACCAGAGGAATGTAAACAAAGAATTACATAGTTTTTTGGTTGATTAGTTGGCTTTTTAAAGCCATGATATTTAGCTTGATGTAATCGGTCTGGAGCAGATATATGTAAAGTTTACTAGTTTCATGCACTGTTGAATCTTCTGTTACAGTCCATGCCAGTTTTTGGGAGCAGATATATGTAAAGATTAGTAGCTTCATGCTCTGTTGAATCATCTGATACAGTCCATGCCAGTTTTTTGTTTCACTGGCACATCGTGTGTTGTGTGTATATATATATATATATATCCAACTTCAAGACTTTTGCCTAAAAAAGGAAAAAAACATTTAAATTTTGATTAAAAAATGTTTGACCACTTAATAATCATAAAGTCTTTAACACAAAAAATAATCAGGTGGAAGACAGCATGGCATTGCAGACAATAATAAGTTTATGCTCCACTTGTTACCTCCTAAAGGCTTTCAAATATATATTTTAGCAATAAAAGTATTAGTCTTAGCAAAAAGAAACAAGTAATATTCGTTACACATGTAAATTGATTCATTAAAATACATTTTTACTCCTTATATGCTCACTTTCAAATACAAAAGTGTTTATAAATCTTTCATTGCAACATTGATAATATAACAATGTTCATTTCTAAAATGCACTATTCTTGGAAGGTGAATAGGATGAAGGTCATATCACATATAAATTAAATCACCAATTATATATCCAATGTCTAATGCGCTTTGTTAGATATTCCAAACTTGACGCTACTTAATACATTGTTCATATGTTGTAAAAGAATGTGAACCAAGAATTGTAACAGAAATTCCTATTTTGGACTCATCCATTAACTCTCAAAATTAATGATCATAACGCAAGTATTTTACAAAATGAATCTATTATATAACATGGATGCACATTAAGGAAATGAAGGGTCGACCTCTTCGTAGACATAACAGACTTCCAACATAGGTGACATTAATTCTTCATCATTATTTTCAAAAGCTAAATACCCAATCAATTTCATTTAATTTCTAAAAATAACATTTCAAATTTTCAATTTATTAACCTAACTCCTAATTATGCCAATCGGCATTTCCTTAGTGAGACGCATTGGATGAAATACAGAGATCAATGGTAGAGATTATAAGGACTACCATCAAATAGATCTTGACCATCATATTTGTGACATGTGCAAACAATCTACCACACTTCTATTTTCCCACTGTAGGGACTTTCCCCATAGCAACAGGTATATCTAATTTTACCCGATTCTAAGCATGCTTGTTTTTAATTTCTTTTGCCAGTTACTTTCTTTAACATCCTCGTAGGATCGGATATCTTTCTACTTTTAGCCTTACAGCTTCATTTGTACATAGCATAGTGTCGGTGGAATCTTGGAAGTGGATAAGGGACAAAGGATATCGCCAGACTCCTACTGCCCAAACTATGCCCATACCCACTCCACAACCATTTTTTGCTTCTCTCACACCACTCACCAACGGCAATTATTATAGGAGCTATCTCCAATGTAAAGACCGAATGTGCAAAGGCAGTGCCATCATCTGATCCCCTCAACAAAGGGGTGAGGGGGGAATGAGTTGTAGGTCAGTGAGGCAGAATGTGATTAAGATGGTGATGGAGTTGGCGTGCGTGGCAATTGCAATTAGTGTGGTAGTGAGTTTTGTGCAAGTAACAGAGGTGTTGATCAGTGTCAATGGCAAAGAGTTGGCTTTCATCCAAACGAGATATAGGTGGCACCTGAGGAAACCATCAGTCTTCAAGAACAATGCAGGATTTCCCTGACAACATCTTCAACAAAGATGAAGTGCCTGTCAATGCCAACACCATCACCATCACCATCACCATCTCCATGCAGGAAGAAGACTTGCTAAACGCCCCCGATGTAACTTAAAAGCTACCCTTGACAAGAAGGGCACCTACCACTTCCACTGCTCACCTCATTAGGGAATCAACATGGCCAAGAAAAGTCACCATCAATTAATTTATCAAAAAAAATAATAATAAACAGTGATTTCTTTATAGATGATGTTTGTCACAACTTCATCAATCTTGATATAGGGGATCTGTGTGATTTAGATGGCCTTTCAATTCAAAGGAGTGTCTCTTGAAGTTTTGTCAAAATACAAATTTCTGGGCCAAGAAATCGTAACCTCTAAATGTCTCATAACAAGAAAAAAAATGAATTAAGATGAACGACTACTTACTTCCTCCAATATATAGATCAATGCTTTGTGTTACCCTTGAACAAAATTAAAATCAAAGCAAAGGGCTTATGAACTCACCAAAAGCTTTCACTGAAACAAATATATAATCGAGGCATGCAAACTCCCCCAGCAGCATCTAATAACCTGACACTTCTTGAATGCATCTTCCATGATAAAAAATTTACTTACGTATTTTTCTTAGTAAAAGTTGAATAAACTGTGACAATGCAACTACCTCTAGGTATATACCATTCAACAAATGAACAAAAGATTTCTTAATGCAGTTATTTCATGCTAAATTTGGGCATTTTACAACTCAACTAAACAAAATTTCGAAATTATTTCCGCCATAAAAATAGTGCCTATAAAATAAGAAAAACTACACAATCTGAAACATCTGCCTGCAGAAAGGCACAATTGTATACTTTCCTCAATGGGATTGACATCAGCAAACCTAATTTATAGTACTTTAGTCCTCATAACCATATGAAGCAATCTCTTCTGTAACATCTAATACTTCTTCGGCTTCCACTTCTTCTGCTTCATATTCTTCTTCTTCATCACTGGGCTCTCCATCACGCAATGCTTGTCGTAGGAATCTCTCTTCTTCACGTAGACGTTTCCATTCACTGACCCAGCCCTGCCATTCGTCCTGCAACTTCTTTCGTTTCTCCCTGTCTTGTTCACTTAACAATAATGAAACATCCTGATCCTCAGCCTCATATTTCTTGCTATACTTCTTCAAATTCTTGGCAATCTCCTCTTCTTTCTCTGGACTCAATAGAGAGGGTGGCCTTGGGCGCCATAACAGCTGTGAATTACAGTAAAGGCACATAAATACAGAGCTATAAAACCTATACTTTTAACTAGTGCATCATGGTTTTCAACATGCTTTTGGGTTCTCACCTGGTAAAAATGATCCCTAGAAACACGATATAATAGCTTTCCATTGAATGACCATATGTTGAAGCCATTTTCCATCTCATGAACAGTTGTAACATATGTTGCTACATATCTGTAAATAGACAGTGAATCAGCAGCTATCAAGAAGCACAAAGCAGCAGAACACAGGGTTAATTTATGAACATTGGGAATAAAAAAATTTACCTTCCAGTAGGATCCCACTCAATATCAGTTGCCATGAAATGCTCACCAGTTGCCATTGTCTCAAGTTCATCCACATTGTAAAATTCAAGCTGGCCATTGTGAGTTTTCAGTCCTGCCAAAATAAGAAAGCGCCCAACAGGAGACCAGAAAAGTGCATTTGCTGATCTGCCTTTAATAGTGGTGAGTTTAGAAACCCGACCAACATGATTAGGGCTCTTCATTGAATAGAAACTGACATCTGGCTTACTCCCATCTCCATGAATAATAGCAAACCTGTGCCCTTTGGGCTCCCAAGCAAATGCAACAATTCTGTCATTCTTGTTTTCTAATTCTAACACTTCAATGGGAATATCTCTTTCCTTGATGCGGAAAAGCTCAAAGCCAGTGTAGGTACTTTTCTTGGTTTTTGTGTAACGGTCCACTTTTACTGCAAGGTAGTCTCCATTGCTTTGCCAATACATCTTGCAATCACTTACACTGAAGAGATTTTTCTGCCTCAGTTCTTCCCTTCCAGGAATTTGTACAAGACTAACCTGAGATAAATGGCACTTATTTAATAAAATAATCTAAATCAGGGCCCTATAAAGCATAGTAATTTGCATCACTTGTTCAATATTCTTAGATAGAAATTTTAACTGAAAGCATACAATTTGATTATAAACTGATAAATGTAAAGGATTTGTCGAAGTAATAACGTTAAAAAGCTCACTCTTGCAGGTTGGTTTCCACCACCTCCCTCTGGCACAAACAGTGATAGTATTGGATCTGTTGGAGACCAACTGAAATCCATTACATTGTCAACTTTGAGAAGTTTCTTGTCAAGGAGACCCATTGTATCTGTTTCATAGATACTGATAGCATTTTTTCCAATCCTGGCAAAATATTTATCATCTCTGCCACCTGCCCATCTGGTAAGATTTGATTTGCATCAAATGAGAAACAGTCACTGTTAAGTAAGAGATACAAGCAACAACAATACTAAACATTTGATATACAAACACTATAACAAATTGCAAAGAATTACCTGAATACAGGCCAAGACACACCAGCAACTCCTCCAGTTCCACCAGTTGCAAAATCATCAGCACTTCCTTTAAATTCTCTTGCTACGTTACCAGTCCTCATATCAAAGATGTTTAGAGTAACCCTCTTGAAAAAAAGGCATTCTAGTGTTAGAGAAAATTCACAAGACCTTTGAAATAAAATATATTAAAAAAATGACCTGTACTTAATATCTCAACCATGTTTTGCAATAAGAAGATGGTAATTTTCTGGAATATTTAATCATATAGTATCTCCACTGCTAAAATACCTGTGTGTCTCTTGGGTTACTAGGCTCATGGCTGCTGTAAGTTACCAGGAATTTCTCCCCGGGTGATATATCAATCAATCTAACCTAAAAGAAGAATATAGGAGATAAGTCATATTTCTATTCTATATTTGACAAAAGAATGATTTCTATTAAATATTTATGTGAAATCAAAGATTTTCAACAGCACAACAAAAAAATAATTCTCGATTATAATGCGTCACAGCCACCCAAGTAAACTTTGCACCAAAAAAACCTGTGTATGTGCGAAACGCATCAATCTGGTAAATGTGGTAGCACCTCCCCAAACAGCTGCTCCCTGTCTGTGAAGAGTTGCCAAGTATGTTCCAAGTGGTGACCACTGAACAAAGCTTTCAGTCCAATGCTGCAAAAGAATAGGTCCTAAGCTTCAGTAGACTGGAAAATAAAAAGCAGCCATTGTGTTACTCTTCACTAGATAAAAAATTCTACAGCTTGTACCATGATCTACTTAACTGTACGGCGGTACACTAATTCAGGCTTCAAGTGCCTAGCATCATTCCAATAAACTTCAGTGTCTGACTGAGCACGAATGACAAATTGGTCGCGTCCTTTCTCATCTGTAAGCCACAGGTGTAAATTTTCCTGCAACATAATAATACTTCAATTGATAAATGCAAAACAAGATTGCTAAGAATTCCAGGGCATATAACACTACATTGTCAAACTTGTTAGCAGATGGTTCACACTTACAACAAGCAAAAGTCAATAGATAAGTTTTCAAGATGCAAATATTTATAAATGAGCGTTCCAGTTAATTCTTGTGTGAATTGAATAACTTTGCCAATAGAAAACAGAAGTGAAGGATGGACTTGCAGGGGCATAAATAGTAATATTTAATCATTCATTAAAGTGAATTTTCAGGTAGAACTTTTCTACGACTTCAAAATATATTTTGAACCGTGAAGAATCCAAACAAACAACTTTGCCATATAAAAACAAATAATGAAAAGGAGTACATACAATGGGAGAATATGTCTTAGTTTCAGGAGGAACCCATTCGTCTGATACTTTCATGTATTTCTCAAAGTCATCAAACATGTTAACAGCAAAAATGTGTGCTTTGTCCAGCTTATATCCATTTGTTTGATCTTTGGCTGTTTGTGCCTCCTGCACAAATCAAAAAGCAAAATGGGAAAATATTAGGTAGCATCGTTACACAGGAAGAAACGAGTGAAAATATCAACACAATCTTCTTGCTTAAAATAAAAATCAAAGAATCCAAAATTAAAGATTTCATCTAGGATATAAAGCAATAATAAAGCTACGCAGAAGGTTTGCAATGGGCAAGTCAAGAACAATATGTTCTCTGCATATACAAACGAACACTCAAATACTTATTACACATTTTAACATCTATATGCCATTATGTATAACTTCAAACTATCCAGTCTATTTGAAAAATCAGCCAATACAAAGCATTCGTACCAATATAGAGGTCTATAAACCATACCTGAGGAGTGTTGTACTCTATAAAACAATAACCTTTAGTCTTCTGTGTCTCAGGATCAACGGGCATCCACAGTCCCCTTTCCCTGATTGTTCCAATCTGGCCAAAAATCTTACGAACAACACCTTCAAGTTTCTCAAACTTCTCAGGAGGCACAACAGGAAGATTGTCAACAACAATGACATTACCAAACCCCGTCTCAAACTCCAACGAGTCTTCTTCTTCCTCTTCATCATCACTGCAATTAAAAGAAATAAAAAGAACATTAGCAAATAGGGAGAGCACTCTATTCCAAGAGAGCAATAGTTCTCTGGCACAGCCATTGCCATTTCAAACCATCCGCCAGAGTTCTATTCCAGCTGTGGTGAACAAACTTACAAAGACATTAAATTACTTGGATCTCTGATTTGGAATGGGATTAAATTAGATGATTAAATAGTGAAGGATGGCTATGATTGGTTGTGCTCCAAAAAATATCAGACACCTACAGAAGGACCATGGAAAAAAGAGAAAGAGAGAGGGAGAGAATGCAACCCCTATGGCATCTGAATTGTTTGGCTACCAGTGAAAGAAAAAAATCAGGCTCAAGATCAAATGACCAAAAAGAGGCTTTCAAGGACCCTATAGATGTTCAACATGCTGAAAATACACGCACCTCTTGATGCCGAAGTCTTCACCAGGAGGCAGCTGTATTGCATCCAAATCCACCTGCGAAAAATCGACGTTCAGCTGGTGGGCGGGCACAGGCAGAGGCATCTCCATAGTATCTGCCATGCTTGAAGCACGTCAGTTATGTCCGCTAGGATATGGCTTTAGGGGAGAAGCTTCATTGATTTTATTTTACCATCTCTGTTAGGGCTTTGCCGCTAGTGCCGATCAAGCATGCTAAATGGTGAGCACTTCACTAAGATGAACGGTCACGATTTAGGAGCAAACTCATTCACAAGCGTTTTTTGCACCGTGTTATAGATATAATTTTAGGGGCGTAGATTATGTAAGTTCTATTGTATTGTTTCAATAAAAAAAAATCTCTTTTACATAAATTTTTCAAGTTTTACTTTATAGTTATTTAAAAATTATTTGTATTTATTTTTAAGTTTTATTTTACTTTTCAATAATTATATTTCAAAAGGATAAATAAAAAAAAAAATACTTTAATGTTTATGTCATAAATTATTTTATTTTATATGTAAATATATTTTATTATTTATCTAAACAATGTTTACATCAAAAATGAAATGATATTTGTGTGCATGATTATTTCTATTTATTTATAACAAATAAAATTATTTTAATCAAATAATTTTACTAAATAAATATGCACTTTACAAAAATGGATGGAGAGGATGGTGTTGGGAGTTTTTGCTTGTGCAACTCACATTGCAGTCTGTGAAGGCTTTTCCTACACCATTTGTGGCGGAAGTGCATGGTGTGAGGGTGCTTTGGGTGTGGGCTTTCTTTTCTGTGATGGAGGCTTGTTGGGTGTGGGGATTTATTGCTGCTATGAAGGTCCTTTTGTTTGGTGTGGTGGGTGGTGTGTCTGTGTTGTGGGGGTCGGGTTTTTTT
Organism: Sequoia sempervirens; assembly: GCA_007258455.2. NCBI lineage: Eukaryota > Viridiplantae > Streptophyta > Pinopsida > Cupressales > Cupressaceae > Sequoia > Sequoia sempervirens. Next base: position 8,441 of record VDFB02096884.1, read on the forward strand.
GTTCTTCATTTTGGAGGATGGTCTTGATTGGAAGCCCAAGTGTTAAGCATAATATACCTTTTTGGGAGGCTTTGTCCATAAATAATCTAGCCTAGTCAATGCATGTGAGCGCAATTAACTTTTTGAACAAATCCATGAGCGGGGAGGGCCTATCTCATAATGGTGGTTTATAAATCCTAAAAGTAAATTGTTGTCTAGAATAGAGTCAAGATTGTCTAATTTTAGTGATTCAGCTAGAATCTATTAAGGAGGATGTTAGCTATCTATCTAACCATGTCATGATTCGTAAGTGTATGGGGATTCATGTTTCTCTCCTTATTTTGGAATCTTGGGCACAATAGACCCAAAATCTCGAGGGTGAGATGGAGGTTATGGTGGTGGCTAAGAACTACTTTATGGTGGTTTTCAATTGTATGGTTGATCGTAATAAGGTCTTTAAGGGAGGGCCCTATTTTTATAGCTAGGTTGCCTTGCCACGTGGCATATTGGTTTTGATCCTGCAAAGGAGCTCTTGTCATGTGTTCATGTTTGGGTTAGTCTTCCATGGTTACTATTAGAGTTTTAGAGGAATGATATCTTGCATATGATCACTCTACTACTTGGCAAGTTGGTGGGTCCATCGCAACAATCCATCACAACAAATCTAGATAAAAAGGTAATTTCTTATGCCTAAATTTGTATTGAGATTGATATAAATAAACCCTTTCTAGAGTCTCGGGAAATTCATCTTGGATCATCCTTTAGGTCCCAACAACTTGATTATGAGGCCTTCCATTTTCAATGAATATGGCCACTTGCAGTGGATGTGTCCTCGAGTCACCCCTACAAGACCCCCTTCTAATGTGTCGTCTCGTCAATCATCCAAGATGAACAAAGGGAAAGTCTTGATAGTGGTGGAGGAAGCAAATAAGGATGGTTTTATTGTTGTAAAGCCTCACAACAAGGTTAGAGGGCAGAAAACATCTCTCAAAGACAGACAAGATAATGAAGTCTTTAACCTATTTGATGTGTTGGAAGACTTCAACCTTCTAGAGGTGAATCCAAATGGGTTACACTTCAATGCTAAATATTTGGGTGAGGCCCAAGCAATGGCTAAAGAGCATGGTATTTAGGTTATTCAGTAGGGGAATCTCCTTGATGCACAAATGGAAATAGATTTGGGTCCTAGGGATCCTTGTCCCTTGGTAGCAAGTGTCAATATTGAGAGAGAAGTTAGATCGACCAAAGTTGTGTTGCCTCCTCCTCTTGAGAAAGAGGAACAAGATACTAAGAAAGGTAGTAGAGCTTCTCCCACTTTAGGGTTGCAACCAAAAAACCTTAAGAGGGGAGCCTTGAAAAAACTACCCAAGGTTGGGTGAAACAAAGATTAGGACAAAATTAAATTAATGGGGGAGAATTTAGTAGAATCAAGGTCAGTCAAAACCATTGACTCCCATTTCTCCAACTCTTAGAAATGATTATCCTCTCATGGAATGTGGGGCTTGAACAATGTCCTTAGACAAAAGTTTGTTTGGGAGTTGATTATGACTGATTTATCAAATATTATTTTTTACAAGAGACAAAGTTATATGTGGAAAGGATGGATAACCTGGCTCCCAAGTTGTGGTAGGGAAATTGTACTTCTATAGTATGCCCATTGTTCTACACAGTAATTTTCCTATGTTTTAACCTCAAGTAAATAGTTTAACCATCTAACCATTATGAACAATAAAAAAATTTATTTTCAAATGTAAATATAACATGCACATTTGATATAAATATCTTTCCAAACTTTCCCAATGCATTTATATCAAAGTATTACAACTTTCCAAAGTATTGATTTCATAATACATAATATCATGATAATATTTCTCTTTTACAATATTTCTATAGAAATGGATACAAAATACAATTAAGACTCCATTGAGCTTATTGGCAATAGATATATGAATGGTCTAGGTATCCTCCATCAAATCTTGGTCGCCAACTTATGAGGAGAAGCATCACTCAAGCACTTTTTTGCCAACCATGGACTAATTGTGGTCCCTCACACATCTACCAAACTTGGTAAGATGGCCCTACCCTTCGATGAATAAATTGGTATGGTAACCTCATAATAACATTGACCTTCCCTGAGCTTGGTGGTCGTATATCCTATACGTTTCTAGATTGGTCGCGTAGTGGCTACAAACTACACATATGGCATTCCTTGCCTAGTACGTAAGCATGGATCACAGTGAACTAACAATGTAAACGGTGGCAACTTGCACTACTTTGGCCAAAGTATTCATCTCCCAAAATTATGGAGTGGACATCATTAAACTTCACCCACCTTCCTAGCTCGATTTGTATTGACCATTCATAACCTATGCATAGGCTATCCCCTTATACCATGGAGTAACCTTAACCTAGGAATAACCTATAACCTCTTTGTTATCTAAAACACATCTTCTAAGTAAATCATAGTAATTCTAAAACTCAACTAGGTTAAACATTAGCTATATAAGCTCTATTCATAATATAGTATTTAATCCCACTATAATCACCCATTCCTTAATATGGAATATGTACAAACACTTCAAGCAATAATGGTCCTTACACTAAGTACATCAAGCATTCTTTCACATAAGAATAGAATAACCTTTCCCTATTAAGTAGTTGAACTATTTTTCCAAACAAGACAGATAATGTCACACAATCTTTTCAAATACACAAAAAGTATAAAAGAGTAAAAATAGCATGTATGTTTATGCAATGCTCCAATTGATCGATCTATATTCCTAACACAACCTTCCCAAATCAGTAAGCAAATCCCAATTATCCTTCTCCCTCTTCACCAAAATATCACTCACAAAATCCTCTCACAACTCTCAAAAACTCTCTCAACTCAAAAATTATTGTGATAGGTCGAAAATAGGCGTTAGAAATCAAGCAACAAGTAAAAGAGTGCAAATAAACAACTTAAAACAACCTACACCTCAAGATTAGCCTAAGTTGGAAACAATGCAAGACAAAGCAACGAAATGGAACTTTATACCTTGCGTTGAGTCGATCCTTTGGTTGGCCCTTCGATCTTGGATGTGTATGCTCCTTGGATGGCAAGTAGATGCAAGCTAAAAGATGTTGTGAGGATGAGTGCAAATGGATGAAAGCATGAAAAAGGCTAAGTATGGGTTGAGAAACAAAACTGCAAGAGTTTGGCTAGCACAAATGATCTCCCCAAAATGAGAGAAAAGAGGGGGTATTTATAGGATTTTTGGGAAATCCTAGGGGAAATGGACGGTCAAGATTGATCCACCAAATATCAAGATGTAGGGCTAAGGTGAGTTGAGAACTCACAAGTCCTCACATCTTGACATGTGGCATGTGAGATAGCCCTAAAAGGTGAAGTGGACATGAGGTGGAAGGACAAGGACATGACATGGAGAGGGGTACAAAGTACCTTGGGATTGGACAAGATCTCCTCATAAAGGAGGTACTTGTCCCATGTGGGTGAGAGGACAAGTGGGGAATTAAAAATTTCTCAAATATCCTTATGGGGAGATGGGAAAGAATTTTAAATTCCAAAGGGTGCATTGGGGGATTAAAAGGTGAATTAAAAATTCACATGGGGAAGAGAGGAGCCTAGGATAAATAAAAAGGAATTAAAAATTCCTTGGGGGATGGGGAGAGTTGACTAAAAGGGGTGATTAGGATTGTGCAAGTACTTGATTAGATTAATTAATGAAGATTAGAAGAGGGTTAGATTTCACATGTGACTTGATGTGACAAGTCAAAGATCACATGGGGAAGAGTAATGAAGGATTGAGGAGGGTTAGGTGGCTAAGAGAGATTAGAGGCCAACTTGCAAAGTTGGAGGATGTGACACATCCTAATCAAGGATTAGGCATGTGCACATCCTAATGATGGGATTAGAAGAAGGATTAAGATAAGATAAAAATGATGGAGGATGTGACATGAAGGGAATTAAATAAATGGAATATTTACTTAATTCATTTGATGGAAGGAGGATTAAAGAGATAAGGTATTATTGATTAAATACCTTAGGGATTTGGCAGAATTAAAGATATTAATTAAATAATAATAGTATTACTTAATTAACGAAAATAAGACGGAAGGGGATGAATTTGGATAAATTAAGTGTCCAAATTTAGACATCTACATTTTGCCCCTCTTTGAGATGGTGTGCAGTAGCATCATTTGAGAATGTCGCTATAGAACCTAGAAGAGATGGTTAGATTGGAAAAAAGATGCCTAGTCATT
>VDFB02096885.1:0-13366 GCA_007258455.2 Sequoia sempervirens
CTTGTTCCTTTGTAAGACCCATTGCATCCACAAATTGTGCAGTCATCTTCTCAACAGTCTTGATTATTTTCTTTTTTCTTTGATCCATGTGAACCTTCATGTATTTCTCCTCATAAGTACCATACCCCTCCTTAGAGGTTTCTCTTGGTTTTCTCAACATGAACTCTACTAAGCTAGTGATTTATTCCTCTATAATTTCATATCCCATTTATAGGATTCAATCTATCCTAGGCTCAATGGCCTCCATTATGTAGTAATCCTTAGTTACCATGAAATTTTAATATCATTTTTGTATTTTTCTACAACATTTTTTGGTATTCTTTCTATTTCCTATATCTTTTCTTTAAAATTCTTAAATAATCTAAAAAGAGCATTCTTTTATGCATCAAAATATTCCAACATCAAAAAGTGATCTTTGATCTAATGCACTATAGGTCTATCTTCTAGCAACACTATGTTTATTTTATCGAGAACTTTATTTAGAAAATAGAATAAAAAGTAGATAATCAGAGTACCATACTTGAATGGGTACTTGGAGTCTTTTGTCTTCTATAGAGTTTCCAAAAGCTACAATCTCAATAGTTCACATAAATCATATTTTGCACCCTTCTTCACCATCTCAAATGTAGTGTTAATAAGAGTTGTAGAGACTGAATTATCTTTGTAATGAAATATATCTTATATCCAATCATCATGGAAGCATACTTATCTGTTGAATTTGTAATATCTTTGATTTTCAAATCCCTCTTGTCATACTTTGCACCAGTTAACTTCATTACCACTTCATTTTTCACAAATTTAAGTGTCAAAATTGGTCTAATTGAGCATAAACTAGTAACAACCCTAATCAACTCTTTGTTTATCAAATGTGGTATAACAAAATAGATGAATTTTTCATGGATTCAGATCAATGTATACCTAACCCATTCTTTCACATAGCAAAAGTTTGGGAAATTAGTCCAAACATCTAGGTTTCTCTCTGCCAAACCCTCAAATTCTGGTTTCAACTCAAACTCATCTCTGTTAAGTCCATTGTACCACACATCATTCAACTTTGCATGATTATAGTTTTCCAACTTAGCATGAATGTAAATCCTCACATCCTTAGTGTGGATTACACCATATGGAATTTTTGAAAACACTCTATTTGGATCCCTTTCCATCAATTTATCAAGGTGTCATTTGAATTTTGGATGGGGAAAATCCAAAGCCTCTACAACTTGTGGTGTATAAATTGTGCAACAAATTCAAACTAATTTCAAAACTTAGAGTGAACAAAAATCGTAAATATCTCTTAATTTCCTTCTGATTATGGCTTTGTGTACAAGAAATTTGATCTCCTTCAATCACTTTGCTTCTTGTCTACTCTTCTCTCCTTGAATTATTTTTTTGTTAAATGAAATCACTTATAAACCCTTTTATAAATTGACCTAATTCGCATTGAATTCTTTAGTCAAAAAAGTTGATGAACCCTAACTGTAACACACAGTCACCTTGAACTACTCCACAAATATCCATATCTTGAAATTTTCCACCAGTATTTTCTCCAACAGGTCAAGAATGTTGACCCAAACCTCATATCCATATGTTGAAGCATCAACACCATTTCTTTTGCAAGGGATAAAGGATTTTTTTTATTAATGCTCTCCCTGAGCCAAAACTCTTAACTTAGTTTTTGGAGGAAATATTTGCACCAGATGCTAGTACAAACTTAGCCTTAAACTATGTCTCTTCCTTCTTTTTCTAGATCTTGTTCATCTAATTCTTTGTTTCTATCATATCAACCTTTTGTATGTATGATTATTCTTCCTTACCAGATTATCATTCTTCATATTCTTGCTTCTACAAAACTTAGAGATATGTCCTAGTCTATTGTAATTGTAACATATCATATTCTTTTGCACAATCTTACTTCCATTCATTCTAGATCTACATTGATTAGCTTTATGCCCAAATCCATTGCATGTACAATAGTATACATTGAAATATTAAAACATCATACCATTGTTATAGCCATTCATCATTTTATTTTTTCATTACTAGCCTTATGACCAAATACTTTACATGTAAAACACTGACTAAGAAAAGATGAAACATTCTAATTCATTCTAGGAGAGAGGGGCCAAAAGTATGGTGGGATCCAATACTGGGGATGAAAGTAGTCCCATGTGGGCCCCACACTAGAGTTGATTAATATGCAATTGTAAAATATTTTTCACCCACAAAGTAAAATAGGGTACACGTATCATTGTACCATCAAAATTGAATTATAATCGATGAATATTTTTCCCATACACAAATAGATATTCACAGTCTTATGTATGTTAGAGAATATTCAAAGCACATATAGCACCATAAACATACAAGTCATATTGCTAGTCATTGGCTTGTAATTTAAAACATGCACCCAAAATATAAAATTAGTATAACCCAATCTCCCCTATAATGTCACCACTTGCGTTACATCACAACCATTTTTTTGATAGTTGGGATTCCACAAGAAAAAATAGGAGTTGACATTGTCCCATCAGCAAACCCAATCCAACCAAACCCTCATCCCACTTGCCCACCAACACAACACTCAGACGAAAATCAATCATTCATATGTATCCCATCTATCAAATTAATGCTCTATACTACTGGTTCCTCTTATTTTTCCACCTGCAACCACCAAAACAATGGTGTTAAATCCACCAAAATCTCCTTTCAAGGAAACAAGGATTGCACGCCATTAATACATACAAACTCTACAATTGAAGGCATTGAATTGAGAATTCAAATTTGAAAAAAAAGGACAGGAATTAAAGACTCCATACCAAACCAACATTGAAAATATAAGAATATTTTCAAATTCAAAATACATTACTCAATCTCTTGCAATTTCCATTTAGCATGTCCCACTTTCATTTTAGATATATATTTTTCTCTAGAAATATGATGAAAGTCTAGAGGCAACAACAACAACAACCTAAGAAGCTACAGGTATTCTACTACTACAAAAAATTTATGCCTACAAATTCCAATATGTTATATGATATGAATATGTTTTCCATAAATCTATAAATATCTAAGGTTTCATATGGATTCTATTTACATTGGGTTTTTTATTTATATTCTTTATGCATAGGAATGTAAATATGTTGTATCTGATGTCAATTTTTGTCACAATAACCTGTAACTCAATATCTGGGGTTTGAAATTACACTTTATATGAATGTCGAGTCATTTTAGTTCAATTTCAGGGTTTCACTAGTTTTTGTTTCCTCTATACTCGTCCATGCAGAATGTTTACTTTGCATTGTGCTTTTCAATATATTGTGCTATTAAATTTCTTGTGTTATTAATTGCATGATGTTTACTCTGCATTGTGCTTTTCATATTTGCTTCATTATAGGAAATATGAAATGGGTTTGAATGGTTTAAATCATTTTTCATTACTATTAGACTTGTTTGAAAAAATATTGAAAGGGTTTGACTGGTTTTTAGCCATGCACTTGTATTCGTGTGTTTGTTATTGCACAAACTTTAACTCTGCAATTTTCTTTTCACATTTGTTTGTTATTCCAAAATATGAAAAAATGGTTACAATATATCACACTGCATATTATTTGTTATAATTGAATGTTACTATGAAATATTCATAGGGTTTTAATGTTAATCATTTCGAGAGTTTCTCCCATGCACTTGCATTCATATCTTTCTCATTCCACAGACTTTAACTCTTCAATTTGCTTATAATATTCTCATGTTTTTCTTAAATATGAAAATGGTATGACTAGTTTCCATTTTGAAGATATTATGGCATGCAATCGTATTATTTTGTTCTTCCACGCACAATAGTTTTGTTTACGAAATAATTTTAAATTTGATTGTTACTACCAAACATGGAAAGGGTTTCATTGGCTCATAATTATAAGGTTTTTCTCCATGCACTTGTATTCCTCTGTTTGACAACGCACAAACTTTAACTCTACAATTTTCCTTTAATATTTGTTTGTTATTCCCAAATATTAAAATAGATTCACTTGTTTTCATTTCGAAGATATTTCGCCATGCAATTATATTATTTTGTTCTTATTAATGTATTTTTCTATATATACATACATACATATATATAGATATATATATTTCTATACAAATACATATATGTATATATGTATGTATGTATATTCGTATATGTATATATATATATATGTAATTGTTTATGTGATTGTTACTATGAAATATGTTTTATATATTTATGTTCGGCTCTCCATGATTCATTATTTGGCTCTACACTCAAGAAGGCTCCCTTTCTCTTTCAGTTGAGGTTTTCTACCTCACTACATCTATACCATCGTCTTTCATTTTGACAATGTTTAACCAATGTTTGTTCATGTCTCACTAACCAGATCTGCTCTAAGTCATCTCAATTCAAATAATAAATTAAAAAAACTATCAACATGCATATATTCAATAAAAAAAAAATTGTTCATGCACATTAAAGACAATTGTATTACAAACTATTCATAAAAACCAAGCATTGAATTGCAAACTGTTAAGATGCATATTAAAGAAAAGAAAATTGTTCATGCATCACTGTGACTTCAATAGTGTTTAATTCTTATCTTTTTTAACTGCTTCAAACATCTTTTTTAATATCTACAAGTGCAATTTGAAGGTAATATGAGGTCCAAACCAAAAAACAAGATTGCAAAGACAAAGTCATGTACATGGAAAGATACTGTAATAGTCCCCCATGATCATCAACCAATTGTTGAAGCAAACACCAATCATGAACCTGTTGAGGATGTCCAGGAGATTGCTACACCTGTAATCAGGTAGGCAAGAGAATCAAAGGAAAGGGAATGGTCATCACAAGACATGGATATGGTACTGGAGGATGTTGAAACAAATGGTATGTTGAGAAGAGATGTTGTGAAGAAATGGAAAATACTAGCTACAACTCTTAGCAATTGGTTAGGCAACTTAACAACTACTTCAAAGAAGTGTCCACCAACAGTCCTGACAAAAGGGGAGGAGGTTCTGATTCTAAAGTGGTGCACAAATATGGCATATGTTTTCCATGGGCTTGAGAGTATCAATCTCAAGCAAGAGGTTACTTAGATATGCTAGACTAGACCCAACCTTTCCATAGAGGGGCTACCTAGAAAGTCATGGTGGACAAAATTTAAGAGGTGCCATCCAAAATTGACCTTGCGCACAACTGAAGGTCTTGACAAAGACAGGGTAGTAAACCTGTTGGTGATTTTTTAAGAACCAAACTTATTCTTACAACATCCTATGAACTTGTCAGAATTCAATTATCAGTAAGGGTTTTTTAGGCCTTCACTTCTTCACTTCGGGCTCTGTGAAACCTAGGAGGGTAATCCTAAACACTGTGTTTATAGATACTGGTGTGTCTAGGTATAAAACACAAAATAAATTGATGATTCTCCTTAAATATTTAAAAGACACAATACCCTGAAGATTTGGCTGACCTTCATGGTAGTTACTAACTCAAACAAGAGAAAATGTAATTCATTAAGTTTCACACACACCCAAAAAAAAAGATTGACAAGTAAATTGATTTTAATTTTCTGATCAATTGTTGAATTGGTCACCACAATTGAAGTATAATTACTTTTTCCAAACCAGTGCCATATTCTTGGAATAGACTCAAAAAAAATACCCACATGATTAGATAATTTTATATTTGACAATATCCAAAGCCCTAAAAATAGTGCATTACAATATTCCCACTTATCATCTCCACAATTTACTTCTTACTAGCATCCTCATACATGACTTCTTTCAAACCCACTATTATATTCAGAAATTTACATACATTCATTGAATTAATAAGCAAGAATAGAGAAGTACATCTATTGGAAACTAACAGAGACAAATAAGATAACCATTGATTATATGACATAGTTTGTATAACTTGTACATAGGAGAGTAACATTTAGATACTTTATACTATTCAGCTATAAGCTATTACCACTATCATTATCAAAGAACCATATACATCTTGACTAACATTACCCCTAAAAAATATTACCAGATAGTTCAGTATCCATTTTTGTCTCTGTGTATAACCCCTTCAAAGAAAACTACCCACTAACCTCTGCTCTTAATCAGCCCCAAAATCCCTTTTATAAGACAAGGGAGCAACAAGCATTAGGCTGAATTACACCTACATTTCACTTTCATTTCAAAATGAATTTTACTAGAATGTGAAAATATTCCCCAATTAGTTACAAGCAATCATTTGTAGGACAGAGGTAGGTGAAAAGAAAAAATCCAAAAAACCGTTAGTTAGAGAAGACCCACACGTCTTCAAAAGGCATCGCCATCACAACATCAAAAACATGCAGGTCCACACTGAATTAGGAAATGTCACCATCAACACCAAAGGAACAAATAAATAGAGACCCACATCACAACACATCAACCAAAGAAAACAAGTTAGCACAAAGGACCAAAAATTGAGCACCAGCTCAGAAAGGGAATGGGGTGCTACTTTTCCTTGTCAGCAACAAAGTAAGTATGCTCGCTCGATGTCCTTATTGAAAGTCAAGTAGCCATCACTGCCTCATCCTCAAAATCAATAAAACCAGTCATGGCCATGAGATATTGGGGGTAACCTAAATCAATTTCAACTGAGCCATTGTCAAAAGAATCATTTGAGACTTCAATGGGAGAATGATGACACCCCATATAAGCCCAGTGATACTTATTCTTCCTCGCAGCTTCCCTCTTAGCCCTATCAATTTTCTTCTCCTTACCCTTTACCAATTCCTCTAAGATAATTTGGTTTCTCAAATGATAAGCATGCTTGAGAACACCTCTGTGTAGACTTCTTGGAAACTCTTTTTTTCTTCTTTGAAGTCAGAGGGACTTTAGGCATATCTTGTTCACTCTGGGGAGAATCACCCTGAGACTCCAAAGGGTTGAGCCTCTTGGACCTACGGACTAGGCTGATAGACACACTTACCTTACCCATTTCTTGACTGAACAACTTATCAAATTTCCTTATGACAAAGACACCACCCAATTTAGAAATAACAAGGTCGAGTTCTGCAATAACTTAAGAACACCTCACACACTTACTCCAAGTCTATTAATACTTGCAAACATCAAATGGTGAGACTAACAAGCAAGTAATCTTCATTAAATAGAGAAATTGGAGAGTGTATGCATTAATTTTCCAAGAAATCTTGTGTGAGAGCGTTGGCAGTCAATTACCTTGATTTTGAACCTCAGTCGTCGATCATACCTTGAAATAAATTAATAGATAATCAATCAAGATGAATAATTATGACAAAGTTAAACACATGAAATTGATGCTTCTGCACAATCAAAAAATTAAAGTGAGATAAATATTCACTTAGTTTACACATTAGTCACACACTCAGTGTTTAACCAAACTTGTCATGTCACATTTACCAGCTCACATATGGGAATTAATTTACTTACAATTCATCACAGTAAGACAGTGGTGAGTGATCATTATTTAACTTCAAAATATCAGCCTATACTCTACCTTAGTACAATTTCACCTTCCCACGTGTACGTGCACCTAACAAATTTGACGGCCATAAAAATATTTGTGAAATTTCATATGTGTTGCCAAGGATCAGTTCTAATTTAGCATCATTTTTATCTTAGAATAGTATTGGCTAATATTTTAGAAGCACCTTATCTCCACCAGAATCCACCTGAGCCTTTGAAATATTCCACGTGGCATTCACCCACTTCCCAGCTAAAAAACATGGGACACAAGTGGGCCCTTCACGAGATGGCAGGGAGTGGTCAGGATTGACCCACGTCACCTGCCATCAATCATTGATCTCTATTCTCCATAAACACACACCATCTCCAAATCCTAGAAGGTCCCATAAAAATTGACATGTTTCCAATGTCTGCTAGCCCATGTGATCATTTCTCCTTACTGCATAGAACAAACGAGTGAATAGGGAATGACCTAAATGAAAACATGTGTCACTACACTGGTATTTTGATCCTTACAAAGCTTTGCATGTTGATCCTTTATAATGAAATGGTACCACCACCAGACATGAAACGTAGCCATCACCTGCTAGCCTATGTGTTTAAAATAATATGAAATAAAATAACACAGGCACGTGGGGATTGGCCAAGATGTAGCCATGTTACTTAATGATAGTCATTGATCTTTTGATGGCGCCAACTATCTTACCAAGGGGACCAAGCTCGCCAATGCACAAGAGATGTGGATAATGCCTGATAGCCCATGTGAATAAAATAATAAGGAATAAAATGCTCGGCCACATGGGGAATGGTGGTGATCAACTCGCGATGATCGAACGATCACCATAAAAGCCTAATTTTGCACATACCACAAAAGTTATTAAAAAGAGTGGGGCCATTAATAGTCCCATGTAGAACTTGACCCTTGGGCACAAAAACTTAAGAATTTAGACACTTTTATAAAAAATGAGCCCAACCATAGGAAAAATTAAGCACTAAAAAGGTACTTGGTGACCCACAAACCTAAGCCCAGGGGACTAGTGAAAATAATGATTTCAATGGCATAAGAGGCAACTTGAACAACTAGAGATTGGGAACAACAAGTCAATGCAGAATTAGAATGGCCAAGGGATTTTTAGAATCAAATGTTAATTTTGAAAGGTTTTGGCAACAAGAACCCTAAAATAATGATGAGGAACATAACCTTAAGCCAAAAATGAGGTCCAAGTCAAGTACGCAAAATTTTAAGATGGAATCTAGAGAATTTTTTTAGGGGTTCCGTCAATGGCTCCTATTGGGGACACATGCCTCTTGTAGACATGGTGAGATCCTAGAATCATGGGTGAATCAGACCAAGTACAAAATAAAAAACTAGGACAACCAACATATATACAGTTTTTACATAGGGCATAAAGACCTAATCTGATAGATCCAATCTACATCTTATCTGAAGCCTTCCTTTGAGGTGAAAATATCAATATGTGCCTTGCAATTTAACCAAGATTCAACTTTACTTGGTGGCCCCAGGCCACTAAACTTTGGGTTGATACTTTCCTTTGTCAAAAATCTTATTTTCCACTGCTTTTACCAAGCTAAGGTTGAAAATATTCTCATGAATTTCCCATCCCCTAATCATGTATCTATCACTGTACCTAGCCATTATGAACTTATCATTGTTACTCTTATTTATGTCTGGTCGTGAATTGTGGTCAATAATTAACTAAAACACATGATTAATGGAGTATTCTATTTCACTTAACTTGCAACTGTACTCCACCAAATGCTCATCTAACTAGATAGGGAAAGTGAAAGACTCATAATTTTCTTTCTCACTATTAATATAAAGGAAAATATGATATTCATTTTATACAATGAACAAGAAACATTCATATATAGGCTCCTATTGAAGCTGGTGTTCATATTCATCAGAGAAATATAAACCAATTATGTTGCCCAATGCTCCATTTTCTTGAAAAATTAATTTCTTAGATTCCATAGCACTGTTACTTTCACTTAAAAAAATATCATTCCCATAAAGGGCATCATTCATATCATCCCAGACATGAAAGAATTTTTTTTTTTCATGATCACTGACACAATTTGATTCTTCCTTCCATTTATCATTATTCAACTTGAAACAAAATGTTTCAAAGGATGGATCAACTAATTCAAAATTGATATGATCAGTAGTAGGGTATTGAACTATACCATTAAGTGATAGGTTTACTAACTCATATGTGTAGGACTGATGGCAACTTGAACATAGCTTATGTTCCACCAAGTAGATTTTTTCACTTCCTTCCTTAGTAAGACTTTGGCTAAAAAAAATCATGTCCATCTCTGTCATAAAATATGCACATAGGCTACTTCTCCTTCATATAAGCATTTAGAAATATGACCCTACTTACTAGGATTACCAATCCCATCATTAAAATCAAGCTTCAGAGTTTAAGTATAGACATTCTTGTCTTAAAATTCATCACTAATCATATCATCAGGATGTTCCAATCTTGAAATAGTTGACTTGCATTGCAAGAATCCGTTATATGCAATTTGTTCTATTCACAAATCAAGCCCTACAAAGGAGGGTTTATTGCATAAGGTACTTACAAACCTTAAATATTCCTACCACCACCACAAACACCATGGAAATAGCCTACATAATCTTTAGAAATGATGCAGAGTGGCAGGGAAGGAAAACCCACAATCACAAATGGCAAAGTCACTCCATTGAATGCTTCTCTCAAATACTCTTATGAGGAGTCCTAAACTCCACTATTCTTTAAGAGATCAACCCCACACACCTAGGGTTCACAACTCAAACCACTCAAAAATATTTGAAAACATTTGGATCATGTATCATTAAGTCAAAACAAGTTTTGACAACCCTCTTTCATTTAGGTTACAACAAACACCCATCACTATGGTGACTTAGACCTCACTCTCTCTTAAGGCTTGCAACCCTTGCCTGGTAGGACAGTCAGAATAAAACAAAAAAGGAAGAATGTTAAGACACCAAACCTATATATTTATACCCCTAATATGGATGCCTACAAGGTTACAAAACCCTTCCTCTTGATTGTCAAAACATCACTCACAATGGCCCTTTCTACCGTTGCTCCAAAAGGCCTAATTCACAAACGTACACCTAGGTCTTGACTATATAGGATCTCCCCTTCACCTCAAAGCCCAAACTTAGACTCCTAAAGGTTCTCCACACCTATTTCCACCATTCCTACGTACCTCTTAAACAAATTCTTCAAAATCAAGCAAAAACTCTTTTTTTTGCTTGTCAATTATGCTTGCCACATAGAGATGTCAAGCCAAAATTCATGCACAACTTCCAACAATGAGCATATCATTCTCCAAAACATTAAGTAAATGATATTACAGCCTTATATCTTCCATCCCACCAAGATTTAGCAATTTTACAACATGGGAATGGAAGAAATATACATTTTTCACCCAAAACCCTGATTTTGAGGGTTTTTAGACCAGCCGATAGAGAAATTGGAATATCTCCCTTGATACTCAATAAAATCTCACCAATCCAATTCCAAACAAAAGCTTATTCAATTACTTATCCAACCATTATGGGCTTGGAGCATGAAAGTGAACATACAATTCGTACCAAGTACAGGATCAACAAATTATTCAGAAAAACATAGGATAAACAACAAACTTCTTATTGAAACTTCTTCAAAACATCAACATCAACCTTGCCTTGACCAAGAGAGGCATATTTGAAGTCTTAAAAACTCCCTCCAACTTCTTGCAACTGTCTTTTGAAAAGAGAGACATTGGACAACAACTAATCTCATGCTTTGACTTCTAATTGCCTAGTTAAGGAAATGTGAGCAACTTCTACCAACTCAACCATAAAGATCCTTCCAAAATGTGTCAAAGGCATTTAAAACCTTGTCAAAAAGCAAGGTGACTACCCTCAGGTATCTAGATACAATAAGGCATGCTTTTTCCTTATTTTTCCAAGATGCACTAGACTTACAAAGGAGGATGGAGACCTTGTTGTACAAAGAAGTTGGTCACCAAGACCAAAAACTCAACCAAAAACCTAGAAGACCTACTACAAAGCATTGAAATGGTCCATAAGACCTTATTCCATCCATAAACCAAGAAACAAAACATGAAAAATTATTCTAGGTCCCTTAGACCCATGGGTGCTCCTGCACCATACTCCCAAGCAAGAAAAAGATCTCAAGTCCTCTTTGAGATCAGGTCTTCTACAGTAGTTCCATGTTGTTTAATATCATTTTCTAACATCTATTTTGCATCCTCTTTAGGTAGACCTTTCCATTTGACCAGGTATTCCTTGTAAACCTTCCTTCTATTCTTCTTTGTTTCCTTGGTGTCTAGGATGCATTCAAGAGTCATAGGTTGGCTGGGGGGTAGTTCCTTCACCCAATCTTCATCCTCCATTGTTGTTGTACCTTCTCCATCACCTACATTCATAGAAGCATTGAAAGGATACAAGTCAAAAATGTTGAAGATAGGAGAGATTTCCACCCCATGAGGTAGCTCTATTTCATAAGCATTTTGGCCAAACTTGTGGACCACCTTGCAAGGTCCTATCTTCTTCATCATGAGTTTGGTATACTTTCCTTTTGGAAGTCTCTCCTTCTTCAATTGTGCCATCACCAAGTCACCAACCTTGAATTGGACATTCCTCTTCTTTAAATCCACCTTTTCCTTATACTTCTCAACATTCTTTTGAAGGGTTTCCTTCACTTGTTGATGAATATCCCTAATTGTAATAGAAAATTCTCACCTTGAGCACTTCTTTTAGCAACTCCTTGTAGATCTCTTAGTTCATAGACCCCTCTAGGGTGCATTCCATAGAATACTTAAAAAGGGATTCTACCAATGCTCCTATTCATAGAGTCATTATATGCAAATTCAACCTAAGGTAAAATCATATCCCAAGCTTGTCCATGCTCCTTGGTAAGGCATCTTAAGAGGTTTCCCAATGATCTATTCACCACTTCAGTTTTTCCATCGGTTTTTTAATGGTATGTTGAACTAAAGGACAATTTTTTTCCTTGAGTTTCTTCCACAAGGTCCTCCATAAGTGACCAATGAATTTAGAATCCCTGTCAGAAACAATGCTTAAAGGTAGTCCATGTATCCTAACAACCTCCTTAAAGAAGAGACCTGCTATATGAGATGCATCATTGGTGCATTTGCAAGGAAGAAAATGTGCCATCTTACTAAATATATCAACTACCACAAAGATACTATCAAAACCTCTTTGGGTTCTAGGCAACCCCAAGACAAAGTCCATACTTACACACTCCCAAGGCCTATTGGGAATGGGCAGTGGCTGATAGAGTCTTGCATTTGATGAAGTTCCCTTTTTCCTTTGACATATTGTGCAGCCTTCCACATACCTTCTCACATCCACTTGCAACTTTAGCCAATAGTAAAATATCCTAACTTGTTCCAAGGTCTTGTCAAGGCCAAAGTGACCTCCAAGACTCCCACTGTGTTTCTCCTTTATGATATTCTCCCTCATTGAGAATTTACGCACACACAATTGGCTTCCTTTGAAGAGAAAACCATTCCACAATAAAAAGTTTGAGAATTCACCATGAAAAGAATTCAAATGTTGCTCACAAACATTGTATACCTCCTTGAAATCTGAATCTTCATGATACATATCCTTCAATGCTTCAGCTCCCATGCTTTGGAGTTGGATCTCTTGCACTACAAGTGCCTTTCTACTAAGAGCATCTGCCACCTTATTTTCTTGGCCCTTCTTATGCCTTATTGTGAAAGTATAGACTTGCAAAGACTCTACCCACTTCATGTTCCTATGATTGAGTTTGTCCTATGCATTAAAAAAACTCAAGGCTTG